>VWZY01005831.1:24641-68417 GCA_013399075.1 Chloroceryle aenea
TTTTTCCCACCTGTTTTACTGCCTTTTTATTTTGCATGTTGAATGGGGGAACATTTTCAGGCTGTGACTATCTGAGAGCCTCCAGGAATGGAAGGCTGGAAGGCAGGTTGGTATGGCAGCCTGTGAGGGTTTGGGAAAACCTAGTGTTATGATGGGTTTGTATGCATTGTGAAGGTTCTTGGTTTTTTCCCAACTAACTTTGCAGTGTTCCCTCATCCTCCTTTTTGAAGCAAACTTATGAAGACTGAGTAGAGATTCATAAACTTAGAGATTCATAGGTTGTAAGGCTTAGTGGAACCATTGTGGCTTTTGGATTTTGTATAACCCACACCATTAGAAAACCTGGAATTAATTCCTGCTTAATCTAGATCATTCTTCCTAGGAAAAGGAAAAACAAAAACTTGAAAGAAACAACAACATATCCATTTCTATTTTAGGAATTGCCTATGATGAAAATCTGCCATAATGTTTGGTAAATTGTTCCAACAGTTTTCATCTCCCACAGGTTAAAAAAATATTGTGCTTTCTCTACAGCCCTATATATGACTACCTTCAGTTTGAATTTTTTATCCTTGCAATATCCTTGTCTTCTGGCTTAAGAGCCCTCAATTATCCCATACCTGTTTCCCATGGGGGCACTCACAGACTGCTGCAGAGCAAGTATGAACTAAATACTTGCCTGATACCAGCCTTAATGAACTTTAAATTGCATTAGTCCTATCCTGGTACATACACCAGAGCAGCTCTTGGCTCCTGCATGGTCCTAAAGCCACCACTTTATCTATCTACTGTCAGGAAAACAAAACAAAACAAAACAAAACAAAACAAAACAAAACACCCAACAGACCATAGCATGAAGCAGAAACACATAAAATTTGGTACAGACCATTGCGCTTCCTGCTTAATGCCCATCATGATGTTTTCCTTCTGTGAGAGTAAATACAGAGGAGCAGAATAAGTCCAGAAATGTGGAGGTAATTTTCTTTCTCTATATTGTATCTGCAGATTGATGCTAAGCACTACTTATGTATCTTTACCTATCAGTTTGTTTCTGTTTCCCTCTACATAAATGATTAAAGAACAAATATATACACTAAGTCTAATGGAATAAAGAAAAGAATGCAGCAAGAAAATGAGCAAAATACTCTATGAATAGGATGGAAGGCAGCATTTAAGTTTTACTGATTGTTATAAACCATCAAGGTAGCCTGAGTGCTAGTGGTGGGAAAGGAAGGATTTGTTCATGTAGTATAAATAGATGCCAATATTGATTGTTGTGAACAAAACATGATGACTGATGTGGTGAAACAATAGGAATTTGTAAATTTAGATATATAGTGATCTCATGTGTTCCTCATCCTGCATGAGATGCCTACTCCATGTCAGTTTATAGAGTTACGAGATAATCCTCATTACTGTTCAACAAGTACCCCATATTCGTTTATATGTGGCTATTTGTAGCTTGGAGATACTTACCCTCCATGAGTGTGTACATGTTTGGAATCTTTCCTGCACTGTGTGGGATATTTTTGTTCCTCACTTAAAAGTATTCATTAAGGAAATAAACAGTTTCCAGATTTAACAGTGAGCCGTATGCAAAATAATTGCTACTTGTAATCCAAGGTTTATCTCATCCAGCAGCACTGGAAAGTATGATGTAAAGGAGAGGCTGAAAGAGGAGGCTCTGGCTTTCACTTACTTTGGACAAGGGACAGGCAAGGGATGAGTGAAGGAGGGTGAGCATGAAAGGCAGGGAGGAAGGAGCTGTGAGACTGTTCTCCATGGCCCTGGTGTCCATCCCCACTCACACATGCTGCCCAGCAACAAACTGGTGCAATGCATGCCTGAGAGGCAGAGGAAGGACATGTTTGTCTTGAAGTCTCTGTGGAAGGAGAGCCGGTGGATGTGCCAGTCTGTTGGCAGAGAGGCACTCCTGAGTGATAGTGGCTTCTGAATGTGTGGTATCTACAGAGTTGTGTTTTGCTGACAGTCAATAACTATCTGCCTTTGCTATTACCCGTGATGAATTTCACTGTTTTCCAGATGCAATTTTTAGCTCCACTTCCTCCAACCATTCAAGCATATGGAGGGCCATGGGCTACTTCAGAATATTTCTTCCTGTCATGTCATGACTACTGTATAAATAAAATAATTTAATGAATTACAACTAGAAAACAGCATACTTTGCAATTCTTCTCTCAGTTGCTGCTTCCTACAAGGACTCAGACACTGGCCGAAGACACACATAATTGACACCCACTGTCTAATTCCAACACATTTTTTTACAGAGACTTCACCATGATTTGTTTTAGTATATCTGGGGTAAACTGTTTCATTGTAACAGCACAGCACGATTTTTATACTGGTGGTGCAAAACATAGCAGTAAAAAACCCCATTTCTAATGGTTTGTAGCATTAATAGGGAATCCTAACTTTTTTTTTTACAAGTGAATTTTGTGCGTTTTTAATACCGGTAATATGGATTTCAGCAGGAAATGTGCTAGAGAAGCTGTCTGTCAGAAAACATCCCAAGTAGCCTGTGTACTGGGGATACTGACAGACTCACCATTATGTAATTAAGACTGAACTTTAGCCCATTTTTTTTTTTCTTTCTTGCATATAGAAAACCAAATCTCCCCTCTCCTTGTACACAAACACAGATCATTTAGCACAGGACCCAGCAAAGTACTGTAAGGCAGTTGAAATTCATGGATGTGTTCATCCTATTCAAAGATGTCATATGTCTGATCCAGAGCCTTTTGGTGTCAATGGAAGGACTCCTACTGATTTTAGGGGGACTTGGATCAGATCTTGGATCAGATTTAATTTAAAAGCATGCACGTAGGTCTTACTGAGTGGGTTAATTATTTTTGCAAGGGCTTCGTTTCATCATGTCCGTGTGTCTTTTTCTCCTATAGGAACAGTGAGATAAATCTTCCTGATAATAAGGTATTCTATGATGACATTACTAATGATCAAGAAAAAAAATAATGTTTTTTTCCATCCTTAAAAAAACAATGAATTTATTGTTCCTTTAATTTCAAATGCGTGAATGTCTACAGTAGCTGTGTGAATGTCTATAGTAATACTTATCGCTACCACTTCTAAGTGCAATTTTTCAGATTTCCTCAGAGTCATAACCTATCTGTTACATACTGTGAATGCTTTTAGCTGGAAATGTCCCATCATGCTAGCACAAGTCCACACAAGTGGTTTTAGTAATTCAGAGTGTCTTGTTGAAATTTTCAGGTCGTCTTGCTTTATTGAGTGGACATGCCTTAGTAATGTGGCTCATAATGAAGTTGATGTTTGGGTTTCATGAATGTTCACTGTTGAAAGTCTGGTGGGTTGATGTGAAAGATTTCTTCCCTTTACTTATTAGCAGTAAAAGTAACATTATGAAATCTCTCCATATCATTATTTTTATAACAGTAAAATTGAAAGAATCCAAACCCCACTGTGCTAATGACATATCTAGCAATATGTGAGGAGCAGGAGTGGTGGATGAAATTTAGTCCTGGGCAGAGGGCCAACCCAGAGTGATTCATCATAAAAGCCCCCAATTAAGACCTCAAAACAGGGTTTAAGTGGGACTTCAGTGCCCTATGCTTTGAGCTGGCTTTCTGAAATGGTGTGTGTGGGAAAGTTCCTGCAAATGAATTATTCATCATAAATAATGCATTCTGTTAGTTTAGCCTCTTTTTCTTGATTTTTTGAATTTATTTAATTGAAATTACTCACCAAATAATTTCTATGAATAATCATGGCTTAAGGATTATTTTTGAGCACTTCATGGTGAGCATTTCATATTCCACATTCAGAATGAGAGCCATGTCATTGAGTTGTCATTATGCACAGAGGTCACATATTTCTGGTTTTGCTCCAGCAAAAATGAGATGAGTAGAAAACAAACAAACAAACAAACAAAAAAACAAAAACCCATCCCACACAGTACTTTTTCAGACTCTGTGTGTTCCCAAAAATTCTTTCCATTAAGTTCATTCCATAAGATGTTTGTGAACAGCTTTTAAGTGAAGAAAAATTTGGGCAGTCATTGGCATTTGTGCTTTTCACCTCTTTCTAACAGAAATGTATTTGTGCTTTATGTGTGTGGACAGTATGTGTATATGTTTGGCTGTCAGTCAAGGTCTTCTCCATCCACAAATATTTTGAACCAGATTTGATGAGAGATGATGGCCATTAGAGATTTTAGTTTCTCACTTCTTCAGTGAAAGTAAGCAACTGACGATTGCCCCATGCAGAAGAGACCTCATTGTATTGAATCCAGCTGAGAAGGATTAATTTTTCCCATAGCAGCCCTCATGGTGCTGTGCTTTCTATTGGTAGCTAGAAAGGGGTTGATAGCACACCAGTGTTTGGCTACTGCTGAGCAGGGCTCGCACAGCATCCATGTGTCTCTCCAACATTCCCCCCTCACCAGGAGGCTGGGGGTGGGTGAGATCTTGGGAGGGGACAGAGCCAGGACAGCTGACTGAAAATGTCCAAAGGGATATTCCACACCATATGGCATCTGCTCAGCAATAAAAGCTAAGAGAAAGGAAGCCTTATCTTGTAGGAAGTGACCAGACAACACTTGCTGATGGGAAGAAGAGAATAAATTTTTTATTTTCCTTTGCGGCAAGCATGGCCTTTGCTTTTGCTTTATTGAACTGCCTTTATCTTGATCCATGACATTTTTTTTCCATCTTATTTTTTCCCTCTCACTCCATTCTGCTGAAGAGGGAAGTGATAGAATAGCTTGGTGGGCATGATTTCACTTCATATCAGATGCTCACTATTAGTTGCAGGGCTGTTTCAAGGTTTCATTTCTGCATAGTCTCAATGTGTGTAGTTCACTGTGTAAAGTTATGGAGGTTCAAGAGTGACTGCAGGACTGGGATGGTGGTATCTTGTGTCAGAGTTGAAGCTAGTTTATGGCTAGTCAATCTGTTGTAGAATGGCTAAAAGACAAGGGGCATGTGCCTTTAAGAGAAGCATCATCTGAAGCAACCTGTTAAGCCCAGCTGCAATCCTTGCAAGAAACTTACAGGGATAGCATGACTTTGAGCTGATAAATTGTACAATAATAGAATATTGTGGAATGAGAAAGTAGCAGCCTTCTGTTACTGCGAGAGGGGTTGGGTTATGCTAAGAGACCCTGTGGATTGAACCAATAGAGGATGGACAGATGTGACTACTAATGAGGTGACTGTATATAAGTACTGCACTGACAGCTAATAAACGAAGTTCGCTTATCAATCACATTGATTGACCGTGTCTTCCCTCGCCACTCCACATCAATCAACACAGTGCAGGCTAAGAAGCCACCTTGAGTTGATAGGAAAGAAGATACTTACACTGAAAAAACAAGCACTTTATCTCTCTGGAAAGGTGGCATAATAAGTCAGAACAAACCAACCAACCAACCAACCAAAACCAAACCAAAACAAACAAAAAATAACACCAAAACAAAGCCAAAAAATCCAGTGATGTACATTTTAGGAAAAAAATAGCTTCTTTTCTGTTTTTCTAAGGATAGAAAAGTTAAGTCTCTGAGAATTAATGATTTCTTTTTTTGATTAACAACAAATATTCTCTGCTTTCCTGCAGTCTTTTCCACATCACTTTAGCCAGAAACTTTTCTGACTCTGAGCAGTAATCATTTATCTGAAAAATACCCTATAATATTTCTCTTTGTGGAGGCCAGTCAGTTACAAATAATGACTTTGAAGCATGATACATAACTGAAAGTGTCAGGTAAAGAAATTGATGAGACAATTAGAACCTATAAGAATGGTGGTTGCTTTAATATGCTTTGGAGAATCACTTAGAATGAAGGATTCCAAACTCCAGGGAAACCTTAAAATGTATTTGGTATCTGAAGTAGATCCCCGAGTTGTTATTGTGCAAAGCACAGTCCAAACATATGTAAAATCCTGACCTAGACTTCAGCCACTGACAAATGTCCCTTTTGACTTCGGGGTCAGGATTCCAGCTGACTTCTTCACACATGCATCTCGAGTATCTAATATCTAATATGATATTTTATGGTGAGATTTAGGTGCTCAGGTAGAAAATAGGCATACTCAGAACATTGTCCCCATCAGTTGATATCTGAGTCTTTAACATCACAGTTTGCCTCAGCTTAAACTTGTTTTCCTGGGCATCTTCAAAGCCATCTCTGTCTTGATAGTCTCCTTTCAAAGCAAAGTAGGGATGCGCCAAACATGGCACATTAACTGAAAGGACAACAGGAAAATAAGTTATGATAATACTTCTATTTTATATTGTAGTCATTGGGGTCCAGTATGCTGAAGATGGTTAGTGATCTCCCTTCTAGCTTAAATGCAGGTGCTGCCAGGAGACACCTAAATCTTTTGAATAGTCAATGGATAAGTATGTATCCTAACTGACACACATGGGGGATCTTGTTCCTTGTATGGTGTCTTTCTAGTCCATTAGATTACAGGTGGAGTTGAATAGCTTTGGCAAGAGGGAATGATCATCTGGATTCTATTTAAAAGTTTGTATATATTACATAACACTTGTGGCATTTATTTCTATTGCAAATAATCTAATTTATGAATAACTTCCCATCCTTTATATGGCATCTTTTTTTTTATCAGTCTTTTTTCTGTAAAGTAATAAAGTTCATTGCACAGCAGGAGATTTTACTATCCACTTCATGACTGAGTGAAACTGGTAGGATGAGAGAACAGCTCAGTCAGCTTTGGAAATCAACTCTGACTTGGAATCTCAAAACCGCAGGCAAAACTGGTTATTTGTTATATTTGTTTCAGAGTATTTTTACTTTGCAACCACTACACTGTTTAGCATCTGAGCTTTCCAAGTAGAAAGCTTGCTGTTGCTTTTGCAGATAGAAGTGTTTGGCTTTATTGTTTCCAGTTGGTGATACTGATGCACCTGGAATTCTGTAGGAATGAGATTATTCCTTTATAGCTATCTAAGAAGTGTCTGGTGGTCCTGATCATCTCAAGTATTACAATACTTTTTTAGAACTGTGGTGGCTTTCTGAAGTCTTATGACAGTTGCTTATTCAGTTTTGATTTTTTTTTTATACCGATACAAGTATCTTCTCTTTTGACAGAATAACGTCAATGGCTATCGTGTCTCTTTTTTGCAAATCACAACTTATGTTGTATCTGTAGCAAAAATTGGCTCAAAGGCAGATGCCTTACACCTTCAAATTTCTCCCCAAACCCTTACACTTTTAGTTGTTATTTTTTTACGCTTCTTGTCATTAACTTTTGTATTTGGTATTATTAGTATTTTGATGTTGCAGGAAGATCTGATAACATGAGTCATGGACCCAGCCCTCTAAGTTGTCTTGTTAGCTATTGTTTTACTTATCTCTTTCTTCTGTGGAGTGTAGGTATACCTGTGAGAAAGTGGTCATGTTATTATTGTTCCATATTTTAAAAGCTTCTGTAATATGAATGTTTAGATCTAGAATTATAATTATGTGGGATTCTGTATGCACAAACAGACTGATAGCACTTGCCAAGTAGTTTACAATGTTGTACTGACAATTCCACTATTTTTTAAACTGAATGTAGAGGTGAAGGATGCACCTATCTCTGAAAGATATATGCAATTAGATGACAACTTTTATGTCAGGATTCTTGCTGGTGTCATCTGAGATATCTGAAATACAGTGTTGCCACTCCCTCCCTCCATCCCCTGAAATGAGACTTATACTGGAAGTGCTGACAAAACCCTTATCTTTTGAGATGACACTGTGCACAGCTTTAAATACTGGTTATAAATGTTAAAGTGATATCTGAAAGATATTTTTTTCCACATTCAGGCAGTTCAGGATAGTCTCAGTAATAAATTTAATGAGTTCAGGGGAAAGACACAGTATGTTTATGGAAGTATATAATGATTGGCATTTTTGCAAACAGCATAAGTGGTGCAGTTTTATTTTCAAAGTTTAATCAATAGAGAGATCTTTGATATTGCCATGTACTTTGCAAATAGATGCTTCCTTGGGATGACAGCAAAACAACTTCTCTATGATGATGTGTTTATGCTTAGGGTTTAATCAATCTGCTTTAGTGATTGTCATAAATTTTAATATTCCAAAAAATAAATAGAAGCTATAAAATAATTACTCTTCAGGGTGACATCCTGCTGCTGATAGTCTGGGTCATTAGGTTTGCAAAGAGTTAAAAGGGTACAAAGTCCATCACTGTGCTAATTACAAAAGCATGAGCTATATACCAGTTTATTCCCATGTATTGTCAACCCATGCCAGCTGTTAGATAGGAACTGAGGGGGGTCTCTGAGTCCTTAAGGAGGACTTTATCAATGTATTGTATTAGCTTTTGGGAGTGAATCTCTGTTCAAATAAGAGGAATAAGAAATTACCTTTATCCCTACAATGGGGAGACCACAGCACTACAGTGCATACCCCCCCACTCCCCCAGTAATTTTGATCCACATGGGTAGGCAGAAGGGGTTGAAGTTCCTTCTGTGTGAACATAAACATCCACCTAGTCCAAAACCCTTAGGATGGTTCCTTGAATGGGCCTCAGCATCATTACCGGTGCTCTTCAGGGAGCCTGAGAGGAACAGAGCATCCCTCACCCTTCTCTGGAGCATTTCAAATCAACACAGAGGACTTTAGGGAGGTGCCCAATGCTCTGGGTGATATTTGGTCTTGCTGAGTAGTCTCTGATTACCTGTGCCTCTTTTGTTCCTGAAAACAAAAGCAGCAGTTGAAAGCTGAACTTCAAAAGATCATTTCACAAACATTTGAAGGCTGGCTATGTCCACAGAGCTGTGATGCCAGCACATCTCATCCTTCCGTATTGCAGCAGCCTGCACAAATTCATGCTGGCCCCACAAAACCAGTCACAGGGAAGCTTGCTTGGAACAGGCAGCATTCATGATTTATTGGCTGTGGCAGTGCAAGGACATAGAGTATGTATGAACTTGGAGATAACCTTTGGCAGGGAACTCTCTGTCTCCTCCTTTCTGATAAAAATACAGTAACAGGTAGGCACTTTGGAAACAAGGAAGCTGGAGCATTCCAGGTGATTTGACCTGAATTTAACAGACTGCCAGTAGCACTGATGCAAAACCTCCGGAGATGTCAGTAGGACATCTGTGCCTGGCACCACTGTAGGGTATAACCCGGTCAGCATGGGGCTGGATCCTGATCTCAGCACAGAAATTCCTCTAGAGGCATGAGGGGTTATGGCAAAATGACATCAGCAAGAGACAGAATTTGTGTGTGCTGTGCATACTGGATGAATTGCTATAGACACTAGTGAAAAAAAGTGGATTTTTGAAATGATTTATTTCTAATGCTTTTTACTTGCAGCAAGAAGGTAGTTTCAACAACCAGATACTGTGGCATCAACTGTAGCTCTGCTTATTTTCATACAGACAAATTATTCAAGAGAATGATCTGAAGAGAGTGAAGATTGTTGTGTTTTGGGTTTTTTTAAATTTTTTATATAATTTTATGTGTGTGACAGATCTGTATCTGTAAATATATACATTTCTGTATGTACATCTTTTTGTTTAAACAATATGTGTTTTCCTTTGCTGTTCCCAGCCCATGTAAATTTCTGTGCTTCCTTTGTAAATATACTGTAATTGCTGATTCTCTTGCATTCTTTGCACTATCTTCGCTTATGCTGAATAGCAGCTGACACTTTAATTGGGATGACCAAGCTGAGTGCATTTGCCTTTGGAATTGGACACTTTTCAGTGTGAAGAGAGGATACCACAGACTGACTCTTCTGTCTTTATCCTCAATCAAAACTCCATTAAATCAGACCTGTAGTTTGTAGCAAGGGACATTCTCTATTGAATTGAAATGCATGGGAAACGCTGGAGACTCACAATTTTTAAGTCTAATTAGATCCTGAAAAGGAGAATTAACTGAGTTTCCCTGTCTTCTTTTTCTATTTTTTAGGAGCCTTCTTAAGTACCATATCATATGGTATGTCAGTATCATATTCATACACACTTGCCCCCTTGTAGGAAAAATACTATGTCCTTTTGAGTTCATTAAAAACCTTTTTGATAGATGGATTCTACTAACCCTTTTTTAAAACAGAAATTAACACAGTGCTGGTACTTTGTGTTAAAATTATGCATCAGATCTTCTATATATTAATATGAGCCATGCAGTTAATTTTCATTTGCATTTAACTGAGTGCTAACATTATTCATTGCTTAGGCATTAAATGAGAATTTGATTTTCAGTTGGCTACACTGTGTTTGGAAAATAAAGGAAGGAATAGTCTAGGGCATGACCATACAAAATTTCTTTGGTGGGGTCGGCAGTTTTAGCAACTGCGTTTTTTTCAGTCTCCCATTGCATACTTGCCATTGATTCAGAAAGGTAAATAGTCTTCAGCTCTGTTCAGAAGGTTGCCTTTGGCTGCATGAAAACATGCTTTATATATCAATATAAGAACAATAGGCAAGCAACCTGCCCATATGCCAATAGAAAAATCTCTTTGTGCCCCCATAGAGGGTTCTCAAAGTCTAACACTGACAGCATAGCCAGTCTCCTTGTAGGAGACCATGGAAAGCTTGAAGCAGTAGAAAACTCTTGGCTGGAGTCAGGCTTACAACTTCTTTTACATATATTCCCCAACATCTTTCATCTTTTCTTGTCTGAAAATAGAGTTGTTTTTCATGATTGCCCTTCTTATGTCAGTATACATGAAGAATGGAATGGAATGTAGGAGGGAGACACCTTGTTCTTTTATTCAATTTTAGTTTAATTGATTCTGTAGTTGAGGAAAGGTGCATTCGTAGTCCTCTTCCCCATCCCAGGTTTACTCGTGTTACATTCACTTTCAGCCCTTTCCCTACCATCCCTTTAAAGAGTACTGTGTATTTAGTTCTTTAAACTATTAACAATAATTCAGGAAGGAGGTGGCTTGAGCAAATTCAGGAAAGGCAGTGTAATTTCATCAATCATGTGGCTCTTGTTATTCTAGTGAAGTTCCTTGCTCTATGTTAGATTAAAGCAGGTTCCTGTGACTTCTTTACTGTTGTTATGCAACACACGTCAGTCATGAAAGAGCAATGTACTCAATGGATTGCAGGATTTTCTTCTTGATCTTTTTCTTCCTATGATCTCTTTCTTCTCATCTTGGTTCTAGGTTTTAATCTATTTTACTGAATGCCTGTCAAGAGCAGGACTAAACAGAGACTGATAAGACCAGCTTCTGATCAGTCATGTTATAAAAAAGATAGTCACAGTGGAAGAGGCACAGAGGAGGGACTGCTGTGGGAATGCAAAAGTAAAATGGGGTGAACTCCATTTTAAGATCCTCGTTTGGAGATCATGGGGTTATCAGAAATTATCAAGCACTGGAAATGGAAGCCATGTCAGTTTAAGACAGTGCTGAAACTAATTGTCCTGGTGTGATGCTGAGGTGAGCTGATATCTACATGTTGTTTATGAGCTAGTGCAAGCTGCACTTCACCTTTCTTGGAATAGATTTCTTGGAATAGATTTTTCTTGGAATAGATTGAGGATTTCTGCAGCATATGGCAGAGGGGCAGTCACAGGATTATTCTCTCTTTTGTATACACTGGGCTGTTGAAAACCAGGAGATACCAATGCTTCTTTTGTTCTACTCCTCTGGCCATAGTGGCAGTGGAATCCAGTCTCCACAAAGCCCCATGTACTCTCCTGTTAAGGACCCTCGAAGACACTGTGTGGTGATAACCAAACAGGCAAAGGCAAATGAGTAGAAACTACTGCAAGTACACAGGTGCCTGCATTTTTCTTGATGTTCTAGTGCTCTGTTTACATAAGCATCTATAGATTTCAGAGTTAATGACCTAATTAAGATTCTGAATGAAGACAGTCATACTGTCAGTCGGGCTTAGCTTCAGAAATTAACTTGACCACTGCTGGAACTGGAAGTTTCACTTTTCCATTCTAGCTTATGTTTTGCAAACAGAGATTTAGTGTTCCAGAGGCAGACTGAAAGGCTATTCTGAGCATGTAAGACTTCAGTCTACTATACTGTGTTGTGATCAGCTTTGCTGCAGTTGTTCTACTGCAGTGTTTCCTTCACATTTTGGCATTTCATACCTGATGTCATCTAAGAGTTCTTCAGCACAGCCTCATTTGGCACATCCTGAGGCATTCAGGAACATCTGGAAAGTTACTGGTTTCAGCCAGCTTATGGCACACTCTCAAATATTGTCATTCTTGTTTGCTTAGCTTTAGGGTTCTGCCATGCCAAAGCAAACAGGCATCAGTTGACACAATAAGATAAAAACAGATCAACTGGAGGTACAAAGCAAAGAGTTAGGGGTGTTCACAATTGACTAGTGACTTTTGATGGAAGCTGAGTCATGGATTTCCATGTGACTTTGAAACAGACAGTAAAACAAAGCACAGGGCTTATCTGGCATCTAATGCAGTACTGCAGTTGCTATCAGTGCAATGCCCAGAAACCCTGACTGTGGCTCAGATGCCCCTTGCTCTAGACATGGAAAAACACAGAATAGGATGGTCATTGGCTGAACTCTAACTACTGAGTGAAACAGATTCCTTGCTCTTGTCAGTATCAGAACAGTCTCCAAAGAGCACAGAAATAATCTCCTTTGAAATATATACTTAGTTTTGTTGGTGTTGGAAAACAAGTTGTTTCGATTCCATACAAGGGAACAGGATCATGAGTCACTTTTATACAGAGAAAGTCAAGACACTTTATGTAATTGCTCAGTGTCAGAAAAAAGCTATTTTAACACAGTTTAGCAAGTTACCAGTCTAAACTCATCCTTTTCTGGCATGTCATGAAAGCACTATATTACCTCGCTAACAGATAAATTGCCATCCAAGCAGATGAGCTGAGGTAAGCATCCAAAATACCATGGCCACATTCATCATCAAGTGTGTTTGTTCAGGTCAAAGCTCCTGGAAGGCAGTGTAACAGAGGTGCTGTGTCCTGAGCTTTTGAGGCTTCCACCTGCTAATTAGATAGACTGTGTCTGCCTTAGCGCTGATCAGTTAATGCCTGAGATCAAAAGTTAGCTCAACGAAGATAAATTCACAGCATGAGAGAATTCATCATGTAATTAAGTTGCTGAAATACGGAATAAGCAAGGCATTGATATTCTGTAGGTATGCATGAGTATAGTGAGGCAAAATCCTGAGGCGCTTACTGAATATGAACAGTTTGCCATACAGTTTAAAGAAAATTAAGAGTCCTAATTTCTGTTTGAAGTTATAGGATATAAAGAGCAGAGGAGGGAAGATTCCTCCATCTAAGCTACATCCTTGCTAGCTATTCCAAATATATTAAAATTCCTCCCTCAAATTCTCTAGAAATGGTCCCGTGTCCTTAGAACGTACGACAGAACTTTGATTGCTGTGTGATCTTTTCAGAGAGCCTGAGGGGACTGGAACATCACTGAAGAGCATGTAAAGACTGTTCCTATGCTGAGGCTCTACTTACCATCCTCTATGACATTGAAGACTGTGACTATAAAAAAATCAGATAATTTCCTGCCACAAAGGAATGGGGAAGTACAATGTTGGAGATACTACTCTTCCCCATTAAGCTTCAGACTTGTCTTTTATCACCAGGAGAAAATTTATTTTCTTACAGCTGAGTACCACTTATCTCTATCCTGAAGGCCTCCTGCAGTCAATAAGGGGGAGAACTTACAAATCATGTAAGTTGTTGAAACACCAATGTTACATTAATTTTCCTTTTATAGTAGTCAGAAAAGTTTTTCCAATTCCCTTTCTTTGTATTCAGACACTTTGGAATACGTGGCAGGTGAAGATTTTTGACATAGAGTGCAGTCTAACCTGGAAAGAGGGGGGAGCTCTGTTTAAAGCAGAGGTGTGCACATGCATACAACTTCCTTTTTGCTCCTATGAAAAGAAATGCTTTCCCGGAATTTGCAGCCAGTGTGTCCTGTTTGCATGTGCTGCACATTCAGGACCTCAAACTCTGATCAGCAGGATAAGACCAGAAAGGCCAGAAAATTTCTTTCTGCTGCAGAACATCCTGGTGGGATGTAAGACTACAAAAAAACCCTGTTGAAAACAAATGAACAGGTCTATGCTATACAGGTAGTGCACAACAACCTCTGAAAGGCAGCAGAATGCTTTTGCAGAGGATGACAACCACCTTTTAAGGTAGATAGAACCAAGCTAAGATCTACCAGGAGCTTTTGTCGGGTGTGAGTGTTCTGCTACTTCATTAGCAGTACTTAGTGCAGCTACAGTGCTCTGGCCCTTGATGTCCTGTGAGCATGTGGCTTCTAGTTTTTTTGCCTTATCTACTTCTTCTTGATGAGGTGGTCTGTAGCAGACACCCACCACAATGTCACTGATTATGGGCTACCTTTTAATCCTGACCCATAAACAGCTGCCCCAAGGCACAGGTCTGTGCTGTCCTGGTCTGTCCTTCCTAAAGAACTGGAACCATCCATGGCAGCCCTCCACGGCAGCTGGTTATCACACATCTGTAGAGCTAGTGCATCGCATTTTCATGATCCTAGCAAGATCACAGCTCAGCCCAGGATCTATGATGTCTCCTGTTTGTTCCTATGCTCTGTACCATAGTGTATAAGCACTCACTGGGAACCATTATGAACCACTATGAACCAGCACTAAGGTATCACACCCTGCCCAGACACCCCTGCCCCAGCAGCAGAGCAGGTTCAATGGATGCCCATCAGCCCCATAAAAACCTCTTTGCTTTCACAGCATTTCGCAGTCTGAACAAACCACTTCACAGTGAGCGGCAGATATCTCACTGATGGCCCAGAGTCACCCACTCTGGCACCTCAATTACAATGTACTGCTCTTGGCTGGCTGTGTGAGCTGAGCTGTTATTTGCTGTTGTGTTTCACAGGTGTAACCAAGTGCACAGAATTTAGCAAAACCATGACCTGAGCCCTCTGCATAGGACTCATTAGCAGCAGGCTCAGCCCTGGGCGCTGTGCAGTGCATACTAACAACTTGTTTTCATCATTCCAGGGCATGGGAAGTGCCTCTACAACCGCTGGCATCCTCAGCTGCTCCTTGCGTAGTGTTTGGAGCTTGCACCGTGGCAGCTTTGCCTGGCAAGCTGGCTGTCAGTGCTGGCTCGGGGCTCTGGGGCAGCTCTCAAGGGATCTGCAGAGGTTTTTAGTACATTACAGGTGATCACATTTCCAAGGGACAAAAAGAGGAAACTCTCATTCAGAAAACTGTGTACAGGATTTTTGATAAGTAAGATTAGGGTTTTTTTCCTTCTGTTCTTAATATGCAGACACCTTTTTTTGTAACTTCTCTTTTGCCTTGAGGTGAGACAGGCTGCCCACTGAACTGGCAATGTGATGTTGTGGAGCTGGTAGCCTTTCTTTTCCAGAGCCCCACATTAAATGCAGGACAAACAGGCAGGGAAAAAAAAAGAGATCTGAAATGGGAGAAAGTTGTGCCATTCTGTTTTCCCTTCCCCTATTTTCTGCCTGCTCTTTTCCTCAGGTATTTTGCCCTAGTACAAATGCAAGTAAAACCCTCTGAGTTTCAACTAGCAAGATAGCCACAGGCTCATTCAGTACAGATCAGCTCTAATTTCTCTTTTATCTCTCCTCATAATCCAGACAAGTTTTACATGTTTTGTGCTCCACTCTTTGGGTCAAGAACACACTGGTTAATAGCCAATTATTTCATACCCTAAGGAGGTTTTGGGGAAGAATTTCCTGGGATGAGAAAACTTGTTTCAGGAAATGAGACTAATATTCAGTAGGTGAGATGTTTCCTTTTGCTCACCTTCTTAATACTGTCCCATCCCAACGCAAGGCAGAATTTATTGATATAATAGGTATGGTTCAGATAGAGCATAATAGTTTCCTTGACTTTTTTTCCTTCTTCACAAAAAAGTGAAGGTTTAGCTAAGGCATCATGACAAAATTCCAGTTAATTAAGTAATTAAGTTCTGCTTACTGAAAATTCCCTTTTAAAATCTGTCCCAGAATACAGTCTGCTTTATATGTGAGCACTTTAAAAGGACTGATTCATTTTAACTTCACAGCTATCCAAATTCTGAACTCTGCTGAGATTATCCTTGACTGTGTATGCCAGAATGTGCAGTTCCACCTGAGGTATCTAAAGGTACTTTATTGCATGCTTAATTGTTGTTGTCTGAATTCTGGTTTAGATACAATTCACGTAGACTCAACCTGTGTACCAAATAGGTCAGATTCTGCTGACTAGCGGAATAAATAAAATTATTTGCACAGGAAAAGCAAGCAGTATTCAAAACTAAGTTTTTATTAACATGTACAGTGGGCCATGAATAAATTCAATTTGTGCATCAAGGGCCATTTTGCATGTGCAAAAAAAAAAATTCTGGAAAAAAAAGACAGAAAGATAATCTGAGGTGTGCAATCTACAACAGATGATCCACAGTATAAATTACTGGAACTATTTTTTTTAATTTACTCGTGCTATTTTAATTTATTATTGTTTATTCATTCGATAGATGGCATTTAATTTCAGTATGAAAGCTTCAGGATGAGCATTTGATGATAATGGTTGGAATTTGTTCCTGGGCAGAAAGCCAACGTGCCACAGCCATTTTCCACTTATGCCCTCCAAACTGTGCTTAAGTGGCTTTCTTGTACCCTTGGGGTATGTTTTATACAGGAAACTTAAAGTCTAATGCAGGCCTGCAGCTCGCTCACTGGAGCAAGGGCAAGATGGCTTTCTCTCTCTTCAGCAAGAAAATCAAATACTTGGATTACTGGCCCTTGGATTGTGCTCAGCACAAATGGTTCAAAAGCCTGTTTTAGTAGACCTCTGAGATGACATGTAAATTGATAAAGAAACCAAATGTATAGAATTGGCCTAATATGTCAATAGCATGCTATAACTAGATTAAGTGGAATGGCTATGACTTGTCTAAACAGCTAAATATCTGTAAGACATCTGCTGCTAAACTGACCACATAAAAGAAACCCAAAACAATTAAACAAAAAAGAAACCTACTAGAGGCATAAATTAATGCAGATTTTCTTTCCTTGTGTATTTTTATCTATGGAATAGAAAATCAAAGCAAACAGTTCAATCCATTGAAGGGTTAAAATTAAAATTACCTATGGATCTATGCAGCACATGAAATTGGGGATGATAGAGTAGAACCTGACTGCTTTGTTTTATTTATACTTTCATATACATTGACTTGAAATTTGAATTTCATACTCTCTGTCATATTTTGTTACTTTCACATATGTTTTATGTATTTATTTAGTGCTAAATTCTATTTATTATATTGTGGTTTTAAGACATCATATCATCTAAGACTGGGAGAATCATCCTAACAGATTTTAGACTACTTTATTGTTGTCATTATTCAGCATATTCACACACACATATCACAAACCCAGACAGTTCTAGTTAAATCATTCAATTGTGCAAAATAAATAGGTCCATGTAAAATTGTAGCTGAGGTAAATCCCTATACTTTACAGAGAGGAGAAAACTTCTTTAACAGCAAAGTGTTTGATTCTTTCATTTTATATTAGACTGTTTTCTCCAGGTGTTTCTTGCTAAAATAATTATCTTACATTGTCTTGTATTTCTACAGTGAGATTAGCTATTGAAGTGAGGCTGTCATCATGACTGTGTGGGCATTTATTTCACTCCACAATTTTGATGAATACAGTCTGTACAGGGTGCAGAGGTCTGTAGCCTTAGGTGATATAAGTTGGTAGCTCTGGGGTTCAAGTGAATTTTTTTCTGGACAAATATCTGTGTAGAAATTCTAATGACTTGGATTTAGAATGGAGCTTCCAAAACTGACTAATAAAATACACATTAAATTAGTATCTGAGGTATATTTTTGTATCTCATTGAGATTCTAGCACATATTTGTGTTAATGAGATAATAAATGCACAACAGATGTGACACCCACCTGAACATTTTCAAGTTAAACAAAAGATTGATAGCAAAGGATTCCATTAGTTCTCTCTTTTACAACTAATAAAATTCCAGTTCATTGTTATTACATGCCATTCCTCATCTCACAAATAGAAGCCATAATTCAGGTTTTTTCCCAGAGCTGCACATTCTTTAAATCTACAGACTGAATTACCAGAGTACATTTTGTCAATAAAGCTTCTGTTTGGTGGGGGAAGGAGGGGGCAGTTAAGCAAAGTGATATGAAATACAAGCCATTTTTTTGTGTGTCAGAGGTCATTTATTTGCTTCAATATTGCTTTTATTCAGTTTAGACATTTGCTATATGATTATCATGGAAGGCCCATAGTTAGTCATTGCATTATGTTTAAAATATTTTACATTTTGTTGCAGACTCTTACACTCGCGAATCTTTAGAGTTGTCTTGAACAGTAAACTGTCCTTTTGCAGTGAATCCCTGACAATCTATTACTTCAGCTGTGCATTTACGAAACATAAAGGCTTTCTTCTGTGAGGAGTGGGAAAGCCACCGAAGCAAACAAAAAATCATCCATATTCTGCAGTCCTTAACCAAAAGACTTGTTGCTTCCGGAGACAGATTTGCCCAGTGCAGATGCAGGCAGCCAGTGAAGCCTTCTGTGTGGGAAGTTATACGGGTCTAATTTGTGTCCTGTACCAAGTTTCCAATGCTGCTCTTCTCACTAGGGACTGACGTGGGATTACTGTGCTCCGCGTTGTGTATAATATATACTATCTATTTGTAAAAAATACAACCTAGCAATAAAATGCTTGCCTAGGGAGCGGGATAGAGCAGTCTTGGCTCTTCGCAGCTTGCAGTGATTTAAAACCATTTCAGCTGTCCAGAAAAACAGACAGATGGGGGAAAAAATGCAGTCTACCCTTTGCTATCCCTGACCTGGCATTTAGGTGAATGCTCAGATAAGGGTCCCAACAGCTTGTAACTAACCTCCCCCATGAGACAGCACTCTGTGAGGAGGGAGTGAGGGTGGGAGCCAGGAGCGGGAGCAGGGAAAAGGTGCTGGCATATTTAGCTCTCTTTTGGGGCTGGAAAACATTTAAGTGCCTCCCTTGTAGAGAAGCTGCTATAACCCTGGAGAGACTCAGAGCCTGCCTTTTTTCCCTGTCTCCTCACCTTCTGATTAAAATCTGACAGCTTTTTTTCCTTTCAGTGAAATTTAGCAGCTATGAGCAGTCATATCTTTCAACAGAGGGAGAAGTTGTTCCCTGCCTCAAACTGTCCCAGGGTGTGTATAGGGTTCAATCTGCTGCAAGCATACTAGCCGTGAGCATCACCGATGTAAGGCAATAGGCATTAAGTCAATGTTAAGTCTGAGTAAGAGGAATTAAAATGATTAGCACTGAACAGGAATATTCAAACCTGGATGCTACTGGAGGGAGATGTGAATAAAATTTTAAGTTGTCCAGATCTGTTCAAAACACTATCACGTTGTATTATGGTACCTTAATACCAGCTAGTACTTCTCATTAAATCTGTAGTTGACAAAAACATAGGTGATTGTTGTCAACTGAAGAAATAATGGTGTCATTGTAAAGCACTTTTTTAAAATGAAGAGTTGTAAAATGGTGCTATGACAACAATATAATGGGGTTACTCCTCATGACAGTTAAAGACTGTGAATTATAAATGAGGGAACAATTGAAAATATATATTTTAAAAAAAAACAACCAACCAAACCAACCAACCAACTAATCAAACACACAAAAATTAAACAGAAAATGGAATACATGAAAGGGGAAAAGAAAGTTTCAAATTGTTCTTTTTCCCAGAGATCATTCAGAGAAGGTCTCATGTGGAACAACCTATCCGTGTTGAAGATGCAATCAGTATATGTTGAGTGTCTGCAACAGTCTCTCACAGCTGCAGCTGAGTATACCTCTGTAGGTCCATACTGCTTTTGCTCTTGGAGTTATCTCCACCTAGACTTGAATATCTGCTTACAGTATGTCCTGACTTCACAGTTTGGGAATAATGCTGCCCAGGCTAACCTCTGAAATGATGGATCTCTAGGCTGTTATGGATGTGAGTTGGTAATTGTCGGGGAATGGCTGCATGAACACATCAGCATGGGGTGAACAAGCCAGACCAAAGGCCTGTGCTTGGGCCCTGTGTACGTGTGCATGAGAGGCCTGAGCCTGAGCCCCTGAGTAAGTGCGTGGGGGCACGAGCAGGCATCCTTAGCCATCCTTGAAGGCAGAACGAAGAGGATCCTGGCAGCTTGCCCAACTTCAAAGGCAGAAGATAAGATGCTGAATACAGGACACTATGAGTGTGGGAAAAGCCTTAAGGATGAGCCTGCTGCGTGCCCACCAATCAGGGTGCTGTTAGGTGCATGGACAGTGTGACTAACCAATTGCTTTTAGGAAAAGCATATATAAAGCATGGCTAGAGAAACAATAAAGTTGAACATGATTGCAACTCATATTGAGTCAGGATCATTGTTCCCAGGCCTTTTCCGATCAGATAATTCTTTTGCCTTATCAAAGAATTTTTAAACTCAAATTTAGCTGGATGGTGAATATTTAGTATTCTAATGGAGTTTATTAATCCACTGGCACTCTTTACTGTAATTGTAGCCTATGTAATTTTGTTAAGTAATATGTAATGTAGCCTATGTAATTTATAAATTTAGTACATAATATATAAAAATTACCAGTGAGATGAAATCACTGGAAATGTTCAAAAGAATCAGAAAAGACAGATGTAGTCCTTCTGTTCACAGAAATCAGTAACTGCTGGCTGCTGGAGTCTAGCCTCCAAACTTCTAGCAAAGAGTAACTTCATTTACATGAGCTAACACCTGAGAGGCCCTTACACAGAATTTATCCAGTATTTCTGAGCTCTCAAAAGTGCCTCTATGTTAAAAAAAACCCAACAGAAAAACCAAAAGAAAATCAGCAAACAAACAAACAAAACCCCCCAAACAAAAAAAATCTGTTATCTTTAAGTTTGTTGCTTTTTTATCAGGGCAAGTTTAATGAGAAAGTTTAATTCATCAATGTTAAGGTTTCCACTAATTAGGTGAAAGTGTTTTTCCCTTTGCAAGCAGTTTCTGTTATCTTGCACTCCTGAAGTAGTGGGTAGCATCCATGAATAGTGCTATTCTGCTCTAGTCTTTTATTAGAAGAAAAAAATATTCTAAGTAGTTATTGACTACTATTGTATTTCTGTTCTGTGGGCACAGTTAAAATAGATGTTCAAGAGGACCTACTGAGTGAATAAATTCCAAGTCCTGGAGCAGCGCTTGGTACACTATAATTTTTGTCCACAAGACCTATGAGATGTTTAAACTGAATGACCCCCTACTCTGAGGAGTGATGGCTTCTTCTATAACCCTCTTGTTCTTGTAGGCAGTAAATCACTGATATAGACTATGAAGACAAGGGCACTCACCATATTCTGGTCTTTTCCTGAGTCTTGCATGTGTTTTTGTCTGTGCTGTGGGACACCTCACACCTTACACATACAGGACCAACTAGATCCTGTCATTAGTAGATACTTTTTCACTTGTCTGTATTTCAAGTATTAAAGCTTTTTTAATTTCACTAATATTTGTTCCTCCCTTTAAAGCAAATATGTGTAGTTCATACTTCAACCCATTTTTAAAGATGTTAATGTTCCTCCTAATGTTTCTTCCTCTACCTGCACAGAACTCTTCCTACCTGCTATTTACTCAACTTGTAAACATAGAGCATTACTGTACAGAGAGTCCACAGCTTTTTCACTGACCCTGTGACTTTGACAACTGCACTTGTTGCAATTTTTCTTCTTGCCTGCTTATCTTGAAAAACTGGCAATATTATTCTACCCATTATGTGACCTTCTTACTTTGACATTCCTTTGTCTCTGCAAGGCAGGCAAGAAGAACTGAAGAAAGCTGGGATATATGGGAAAGGAGAGGCCAGGACTGTTCCACATAGCTCACGCAGCAAATATGGGAAGTTCTGATCTGTAACATTACATTAGAGACAATTGTTTTGCATATCTGTCTGAATGTTAAAGAATAACACACATGCTCAGGACTTCTTTGTATGTAGTATTATCTTTCATACATAAAAGAAAGGCAACACATAAGATTTTTTTTATAATCATGCTCAATATTATGACTGAACTGCCCCGATATCACCAACCTCAACCCCAGACTTTATTGGGTTTTTACTAGTGAGTAGTATGCTTTATATATGCTTTTTGTGTGACAAACTGTTTGCATGTATTTAAGTATAATGTTTGTCTAGGTAGTGATTTTATTCTCCTGTTTAATTTATTCTCCAGATTCTCTGGTCTTCAGTCAATGCACTAGCTGATTAAATTATTATCCCAATAATGAGATTTGACACAGTCTACACCAGTTACCTATGTGACCTGCTAAGTAGATTAATTGTCAACCCTGAATAATTATCAGCTATCTCATCTTGCTGACTGAGAGTGAGACAAGAAATTAAACATAAAGATGCTGAAGAAGACACATAAGTTTTCATTTCAACTTCTTAATTATTTCGAAGAACCTTTTAAGTAGTAGCCTATTAGTAAAATGCAGCAATTAAAACAAAACTAAACACAATTTTTTGAACATTTTGATTGTCTAAAAATACAGATGTTTGCTCTCATGCATCATGGCTTCCTAGGAGAAAAAGAAGTCTGGAACATATTAGATAAAAAAGTTCCTCTGTTCTGCAGACTGCTTGTATAAATGAATTGTTGCATCTTCAGAGAGCAAGCTAAGAAGTAAGGAAAATTCAAGAAGTCCAAATGATCTCTGTGGTGACATTATGAGAATTATGTTTTAATGCTTTTTTGTGAAACCTTAAGAACTAGAAATTAACATTATTCTCCAATGAAAGCTGTGATTTTTCTATTCTCATTTCTCTGGAAACTGAGTTAAGAAAAAGAAATATTCTAGGACCTGGTGACAGTGACTTGTGCTTGTCTATCTATCTACCTATCTATCTTTTCTACCTTATTCATTTCTGAAAAGCCAAAATAATATGTCTTTCTGCCCTAGAAAACAGAAGGTTGGAACTTAGAGGAAGCAGAATGGTCTCCTAGGGGTAAGAAGATGTGGAAAAATATGTAAGATTTAAATCTGTGGTCTTTTCACAAGCTAATCAGCCCAAGTTAGTGGCTAAGTCATGGACTTAAGTTAGACTAATCCCTAAGTCATTTCTCTTCCCTGGCCACAAAACTTTGACTAGAAAGAGCAATCAAAGAATCAGTTTCTTGTTGTCAACACTTAATAACTGCAACATAAATTATCTTCACAGAAACACTTTGGAGAGACCCACTTGTGCTCCCAGAGTGAGAAGAGCTGCTCTCTTCCTTGGCCTCGGGCACGCCTGTGACACAGCTGTCTGCCCTGAGCCGGTTCTTCTCCATTGTGGCCCTTCAGCCTGCAAGCTAGTAACTGAACCATACAAGTATTAAGTCCATAGTAATTTTGTCTAAGTTAAATCTGATTATCATGTACCACCTCTCACAAAATATTAACATGGGTTTCCAGAAATTAAAAGCTTGAAGAGTCATGATGTCACATCCCCCCTGTCTGCCATCTTCATTCCTCTTCCTTCAGTGTCTCTGGGTGTAAAAATACACTTCCATTTCTATGGCACATGCTATAATGGAAAGTGAAGTGCACACTTTTCTGTGTCCAGGAAAAGGATTATTCAAATAGATACCCAATCCAAAGGGTGATTCAATCTTTCAGTTAGTTGGCTTATGGGCTTTGGGATGGGGTGGTATAATTCAAGAAAGGATCCCAGTGTTGATGAAATCACTTAAGACTGAACAAGTGAGCAGAGCTCAGATTTTTGAGAGGGTGACTCACATGTTAAAGCCAAATATATGCTCAGTGTTTATCTGGACAATGGCCATATTGAACTATAATGACCTAAACATATTTATTCCCCCAATTTACCCTTTCCTTTCCTCCTACCCACACACACATTTAATGAATCACTTCTGTCTCTTTTTGCTACATGCTACTTTTCTTGAAAACTTTATGGATTGGTTAATCTCTTATAAGCATGTCTTTATTTCCTCTTATGATATCCTCTATGATTCATCAGCAGGACTTTTTTACCTCTACCCAAAGGATTTCAATTTTACTGTAAAAATTTAATCAAAGCAAAATTGTTAAGGCTTATTAAAGAATCTGTGCTCTCTATGTGCTCCTTCATCTTGTTCCTATCCCTGTGAAAAGATGAAGAAGGTGCTGAAGATGCACATCAAGTGAAACTGCTGTCTACAAATATCAAAAATAATATCTTTTAACTCTCTGCCTGTGGATTTTTTTTTGTTGGCATGTGGTCCTGCTGTCTAAAATTATAGGGATATAGATGTCAGGTAGTAGGAGAGAAAAAAACATTTAAAAGAACAGGTATTATAGTAAATAGCAAAGAACTGATGTCTTTGTGATAAAGTCTTTTATGCTTTAAAAACAACACAGCTTTGTTAATTATTTATCACACCTGAAAGAAAATTAAGGGCTGGTGATATTTTGCAATTCATTACTCATTGCTTGTTGATTACATAAGTGTTTTTGAATGAAGGAGCACTGTAAAGTCCTGTCAGAAGCTAAGCTGACATGACTTCTGTCTTTCCTTTTTATTGTGATAGTCAATAGCTCAGTTGTAAGGAATAGAATAGATCTTTGTGAATCTATTTGACATTCTTTTTGAAGAGCTAGCTAAAATTTCAGAGCAGAAAAACATTTCAGGAAAAAACAAAACTAAAACCAAAACCAAACCAAAGCAAAAAATAACAACAACAACAAAACCAAACAAAACCGAACCATAAACAAAAAAAAACCACCAACCCAGAATGCCAGATGAATCAATAATAAGTGGACAGAGCCGAATCTGAGTCTTTTGGCTTGGAACCTAAATCAAGATAGTATTGACTTTGTAAAGCTTGTATTTTTAGGGGTGAATATATGAAAATCCATACTGCTTTTTTACTTTATTTTAAATCTTCCATTTTTTTTGTGCAAGTAAAATTGTATTTCTTTTCTTGAGCTGAAGTCTTCTATTTGGTATCTGTGACCTGTCTGCTGTGGTTTTATGAAATTAACAAAAGGTGGATTTTATGTGATATTTCTTGCCAGTAGTCTTTACTAATGACATTTATGAAAGAAATGAAGTATCTATGCAAATTTTTCAGTGCATGAATTATGTACAACTCATATATATAAGTTCTCTACAAGCTGTTCACCATTACCCCAGAAATAATTCTTTCATTTCCTGGAAAAAGGACACAAGCATACATTGATCATCAGAATGTGAAAGAATAAACTGTGGGTACTGATGATCTAAGGCTTGGTATTTATGCAGTTTCCTATTCAAGGTCTTCTTATTTTATCCAGTATTACGTTATTTAAACATACCACACTTTTGTGAAAGGTAGGTGTTTGTATACCCATTTTGCCAATAAGGCTGCAAGTGCAAATGCAAATTTTACCCGTCTGTGCTCTGAGTTTGTCAGGAAACTTTTGATCCTACACTTGGCTAAATCACTTGGCCTGATCCTGACTGTTAGGAAAGTTCTATGGGGCATAACAGTTTAGGCATAGTTATATAGTTCCTATTCAGAGCTGGTCTGCATTGGCCATTTCAGAATGTGCCTAGTGCAAGTCTGTCTCTGTGCACCTGCCTATATAAACTTGCGTTAAATACCATTCAAAAATGGATTTCTGTATCTTTGAACATTTAGAGCAGAGATGATGCAGTATTAGCTTGCTATAAAGCTCATAAAAAAATCTGAACCTAGTCTCCAAAGTTAAACCATTGAACACACTGTCCCTGTCTTCTGAAGTTTTTATCATGAAAAATCATTGCTAATGTTTTGATAACTGTTTTGCAAACCCACTACATTCTCATTAAGCTCCTTATGCTAGAAAAATGCATCTATCACAGCTAACATTTTCTTACTTGTCCTACCAGCCTTCCCTTATCCATCTCATAAATGCTCTGTGTGTGGTATTTATGAGACAATATCCAGGTATGTTGTTTAATCACTTATCAGGGAAAAAAACCCACAATGCCCTTTCTCAGCAGTTCCTTCTGAATAATGCTTTGACAATTTGATTTTTCATCCATTCATATGACCAGATTATTAATTCAGCAAAACTGGTATCCTCCAGTGTCAACTGGAGGATAAAAATTCCTTGGCCAACCACCCTACAGTTTGCCTTACAAGACTAAAATTTGCTTAAGGAGAAGTTAAGTAAGAAGGCAGAATTATTGTCTGAGTCCAACAGAGCAAAGATCTGGGTGGAAAGACATCTGCAGCTTCCCATAGCTTTCTCTGAACCACACTGGCTACCCTGTTCTGTCTTTGTTCTTTTTGGGGCCACTTTTATGAGAAAAATCAATGGATTGATGACCATTAAGAGTAACCAATCAGAAAGTTCGATTAACACACTGAAAGTAAATAATTTAATAGAATAAATTGATTTGCACTGCTAAAAGAGCTATTAAAATCTGATGGGCAATCTGATGGGCATCAAATCTGACGGGCAATACAGTTTGGGCTTGGAGAAAATAGACCTAAAAAGCTACTAAACAACACAGGGCACTGTCCATCTTTATATCAACTGAAAATATAGCAGAAAATAGGTGTAATCCTAATAAATATGTTTTAACTAAAATTAATTTCTTCTTGTGAAATCTGAGTGACAGTTGAAGATCAAATTACTGGTACATGTAACAACCTGAGAAGCAAATAGTCTTACTAAAATATTTTTGCCAGTGTTCATAAACCAATTCTTCCCAGAAGTCCATCCCTGTCAAGTAAATAACTTTTTGTTTCCTATTAAATAGAGAGAGTACAGGTTACTATGGTGATCTACAGAACACAGAATACACTCTGATTCTTCATAATTGCCACATACTAGGGGAAAAAAATATCTTGCTTTTTCAAGCTGGATCTCTGAAAAATGTTTTGAGAATATAAAATTATTTGAAGATGTCCAAATAACTCTGGGTGAAGTATGCTAAAATGGAAGTGTTGCAGCAACATACCCCTTCAAATGAAAGTGTTTCAGGTCTGAAACATTTTAAAACTCATGATCACAAACCTTATGGTTTTTGTTCTTTTATTCTAATCAGTGAAACATCTAGAACTGTGACAACTGCAAAGGCCTGTAGAGGAACACTGTGGGTCAGATTGTCATCTGCATATATCTTATGGACATGCTCACCTTGCCTGTCATGTACTTTCAATGCCCAGTTGTTTTCCATCCCATTTACTCTATGTTTTGTGTTCACAGAGCTGAATCATTGACCCTGTGTGGCTACTGAGCATAGACTGCTTTGATGCCAAGGTTTTGAGGGTTTCACTCTTTTGATAAGGACACTCATGTCACTTCTTGCACTTATTTTCAGTCTCTGCTGACTTTGTATTACCAAGGCTTAAGAATGTAATGAAGTGGCTTTTAAAGCTGTTTTCTCAGTAATTAAGTTTTAATATATGTAATCGACACACTAATTTTTCAAGTACTTACAATTAATTTCACAGCACAAAATTAAATGCAATATTAGAATTATTCCTAGTCATTCCCAGGGTTAGTTTCTAGTAATGAAACACAACTTTGATTGATCTAGCTTTATTGTAGCACAAGTCCACCTTCCTGATGGTCTTCATAGCCTCATTGAAATGGTTTAAATGCAAGAAAGGCAGCACTAGAGCTGAGGCAACTGATCTGACCCAGGAAAAAGCCACTTGTTGCATTGCTTTAAATTGTATGCCATTTGTTTTAAAATATTTCAGATTCTTTTATCCTCAGTATAACATCACCTTTACAAAATATCAAAATGATCTAAAGCAGAAAGATCATAAAATACTTTGTATACTGACCCTCATAACTCAACTTTTTCAAGTCACCAAAATATGTGTTCATTAAGACCTGAAGAGCAGCTTTGAGACGTGTCTTTTTTTTCCCTATTGTATCCATTCAGTCTACTAAGTAATAGTATCTCTTCCTGCTACCTCTAATAGATTTTTGAAAGGGATACTTTTTATTTGTAAGGCTACACAGGGGAGACAGTAAAAATTATTTAAAAAAAAAAATAATGGCCCATTGTAAGATACTTCTACCTACTGCCCACTCTGGAGGTTTGGGGCCCTACACAGTTATTATCTAGCTGGTTGCTTTCTATCAGTTTTATATCTAGTGCAAAACAAGGTCTCCCCAGATATTCGATAGTGAATTTAAGTCACACAAAACTCATGCAGCATGAAAGTCTTTCAAAGTCTTTACAGTTCAAAAGGACATGCCTGTGAGTTCATAAATGTAGGAAGCCTTTCCCTCAAAAGAATTAAAACAGGAAATTCAAAGGCTAGTAAAACCCAGAGCAGGCAGAGTAAAATCCATCATTCAATGTTGTTACAGAAGATGTTTCCTTCCCAACTGAATCTTGCTTAGAATTAGTATACAAGTTCTCTGCTGGGGTAGCTCCACTTTGATACCTGTGAGAGAATTACAGCCTTTCTCTGACATGGTGTCTCTTCCTTATATCTAAGGCAGGGAGGAGAGGAAAGAGCTACAGAGACAGAGGGAAGGTAATATCTTTTCATTTCATATTATTGGCAACCTTTCCTGAATTTCTTAAGGGCTTCAGGACAATGTGAGAATAAAGTTGGGATCTTTTTCTTAGAAGACATGCTGCAATTCAGACAAAAATCAGTTCAGCAAAACCCTCTAATTTATGCCTTAGATCATATTTTATAATCTAACTGTATAATCTGTGTATCTGGTAATTCAGAAGGTAACAAGCATCCTTGTTATTCTGCACGTCTATTACAAAGTAGCTCTTATTTTATAAGCTTTAACTAATTGGTGTCACTTTGGTGACATTCTCTTAACCCATCACTTCTCCCTGTCATAGGTGCCTTTTCTGTCATGGGTGCCTTTTGTCTTTAAAATGCCATATTGAATATCATCACCATTTGCAATCTTCTGGACAGAACATTTAAAATTTAAATAGTTGTGGCAAATACATATAGACACTAAAATGGAACTTATTCAACGAAAATCTACATGGATGAACAATTACTGCAGTGCTAACTCCTCTAACACAAATGTTATGGCCTGTTTGGCACAACTGCATCGCAACTGAGCCATAACCTATAAAAGCACCAGCTATTTAAATTGTGCCTTAATTAAAAAAAAAAAAAAGAACAAAGAAATTCAGTGAACTCCCCTAAACTTAGTTTTCCACTAACAGCTTTTATTAAAGGGCTCTGTATTATATGGGTCTGGCTAATTCCTGTGTATGACTAGTGACTTCTGTGGCAACAGTGTAATTGTTCTTGCTAACTGTAGTTTTTGAATTGAAGAAACACCTGGATAATGGGGACCTGAACAACTGCTAAGGCTGAATCTCCTCTTGTGGTTTACAAATGTCAGCTTTTTATGGAAAGAATATGTGGCAAACTTGTGTAGATACAATGCCTACATAATGCTCTGGCTGTGCCTTCCTAAGCTCTGTTCTGCATAAATATTTATGCCTTCCTCTTTTTACCTGCCACGACTGTGGAAAGCAAATATAAGAATCTCAACATGCCCACAAGTTACTCAGTTTTCACCTCAGAAAGCAATCTTTTATACCAAACTGTAGACAGGATATATACTTAGAACCCTGGATTCAAATTCTGAATCCAGTTCTTTTGCTACTAAGGTTTGTTCTCTGTGAATTTGACCAAGAGACTTGTTTTTCCAGCTCTGCCTTTCTATACAAACATGGTATTTCCCATCTGTACAAGCATCAGAGACTACCCACATATGTGCTGGGGAGACAATCAGGCACAATAATTGTCAGATGCAAGAGCTATTAACAAAAATTTGGATCAGTTTGACCACACTATCTCAAGAAGCTGCTGTTATTAATTTTTGTTCTGAATTATATTCTCCAGTATAAATTATAGGGGAAGAAAATCAAAAAGAATACTCATAAAGAACATTTGATGAGTCAAGTCAGTGTCCTATTGAGAGATTTCAATAAGAGTGATTTCTTACCAGGAATAAGCTTCAAAGCAAGGGCTGTGCACACTGTTTCAGGTGAAGAAACTGACACTTTTTGGAAAGAACAAAAATTTACCTGCTGCTAAGACTTAAGCTCAATGTGGATTTGCTGTGAATGGAGATAAAGGGAGAAAACCCAAGTTTTCAAGCAGACACCCTCAGCCTTTTAGCTTTCCGAATCAAAACAGGCACCCATATGGGTCCAGGATGAAAATGTTTTAACAATGACCTTACATGCAGGAACTTCAGCTTAAAGGTCACACAGACACACTGATAAATGTGAGGATAAAATGTAGATGCTGGTGCATCAGACGATGGGGTTTAGCTGTTCTACAAAGAACACTGGATGTGTTCAGCGTCACACCTCAGGCAAGGATGAGAAGTACCTCCCTCTTGCAGCCTCTGGCTCTACAGTCCAGAAGCCTGAGAGAATGGTTACTTCTGTCACAATCAGCCTTTTTGTCCAGCCTCCTCCCTTTTCCTAGCTTGATGAACACAGGCTGCAATTCTGTCAGTACTTCACTGACTCAGGGAAGTCTGTAGCACCAAAACAAAAGGAGTGGATTTTTGTTTCCCTGGTCATTCAGAGTTGCTTCCTTGATGCACTTGGAATGTGTTTTATTCTGAAAGGCAACTTTGCTCTCTGGCTGTGTGCTAATGGGAGTTTGGGAATCAACTAGTGACAGCTGTTTCACTAGTGTCAGTATGTTGAGAAGACACATTTTTAGTTTGAGTGGTAGGAATACCTTTTTTTGGTTTTCTTTGCCCTTTTTGTAAGTCCCTGAAAACATTTCTCACACATAAATTTTATTCCTTTTTTCCAGCATGATCTCTTTCAATTGAGCACTTGAACTTTTGCCAGCCTTATGAAGCCAAAATCATGCCCTGAGTTATCTCCAAGGCTCAGTATGGACTGAAGCAGGGGGTGTCTCACCAATCAGCATCAGCAGTATCCTGAATCTTATATCCTAGCAAAGGAACATTTCTTTCTTTTCTTTCACCATTCCTAGGGTGCTTGAGCCTCTATTCATCAAAAACTCAGTAGATGTTATCAATGTTCTACACTGCATATGCAGAAGTATACATAAACCAACAGTGTCTTAGAAACCAAGAGACCTGAAGTATAGATGATTCAGGAATGTCCTCCCAAGTCCACTCTTTTTACCTGTTAGCACCCATGAATACATGTTATAATAAACTGCCTTTCCTATTATATGAGGTAGCTGAGATATGGCCACATAGCACACCTGCTATTCTGCAGTCTGTGTCCCAGGGTAAACACAAAGAGTTCATTTCTATTTTACCTCTTTCTCACAGTGTACATATCACAGACCATACCAAAGACACATCCCCATGGAGCAGTTGATGAGCTTTGGCTGTGTCTTTACAATTGGACTTGATGATCTTGAAGGTCATTTCCAACCTTAAGGATTCTATGATTCTAACATTACTCATTAACAACTCCCCAACCCTGTAGCAGAATGCATGCACTTAAGCCAGTTTTCTTTGGAGTGTCCTGCCACCTAATTTTTGTGCCTTGCAAATGCATGGAGTATTTAGCCAAGGAGACCAGAAAAGTGTCCACTTTGATATTTTTCAGAGCAACTCTTCTGATACTGAAACACCTGCAGTAAACTGATTCAGAATACCTAGGTGGTTTGAAACTAGACCTTTCAACTCCCTACAAACATTTGTTAAAAAAAAAAAAATCGTTCTTTTTTTCCTTCCAACACACAAATAACTCTTGGTGTATTTCACATTGTCTTAACTCAAAATGAATGTTAATTGTCTAAAATATAATTTCAATGCAATTAGAGAGAAATGCTATTAAAAAATCCCATCTTATATTACCAAGTTTAGAATGTTTAAATAACAAAAAAAATATGCAAGTGCAAAAACTGTACCCAAATTAATTACATTTTAACAGTGGAACTAATAATATTTCTATTTAGTTTTAACATTAATTTACTAAGGATGAATTTCAACATGAGTGAAACATTACGCAATCATGATTTTTATATTAAACTCCGGTGAAAACCTTCCTGCTTTGTAACAACTGATGTTGGTGCAGAAGGAGGAAAACAAGAAACAAGTTTCTGGAGTGATCTGTCTAAATGGAGAGCTGCCTTTAATTAATTGAAAGCTCATTTATTACGGAGCTCCTATAACACTTCTGATTGGATTATAGGGAACATGCCAATAAACACTGCTGTGCCTGCAGTAGGAAATAATTATCTTTCAGTTTGCTTCAGTTTTGACCAAAATAAAGAAAAGCAGTCCTGGTTGAAGGAGAAGGTGAATTTCTACTTCAAAATGCCATTATATGCTTAGTAAAAAGTGAATAAAAGGTGGTCTTTCAACATGAGACCTCCTCAAACTATGCGTGAACCGACTTCTGTGGCTGATTTATTTCAACTTCTTGATCAGATGATCTAAACAGGATATCTAGAGCTCAGCTGTGTATGCTTACAAGGCACTAAGCAGCTCCTGCACAGTCCTGAATAGGTGGACCCCCTTGCTATAGCTTCTGGGGGCAGCTAAGCATCCATTCCAACATCAGCTTCTGTCCTTACTGGCATGGACTGAGAGACATTTTCACTGTTTTCTCAAATTCTTTAGCAAATAGCCCAGAAGCTATCACTGAACAGGGGTGTACTCACGAAAGTACCAGTTCTGTTGCCTCCTGCCTGCTACTAAAGACAAGCCTCAAACTGTGAGTCTCAGGCTATTTCTAGTCTTGCTCTGCTTCTCTCTTAGGCAAGACAGTAGAATAGTATCCAGGATTATTTTTAATGAAGATTGAACAGGAGAAAATTAACTCACCATGAAGTCTATGAGTATGTGATATTAAGGAAAGTAATCTATATGAAGATGTCCTTTTTTATATTCCGTTGTCACATATCTGACATTCTTTGATCCAGGTCCTGTAAGAAGACAAAAGCCTACATAACAATATAGACCTATATGAAAGTAGATATTATCAATAACTATCTTTAATCAGAAAAGCAGTAATTTTTGAATTTGTTACCTATTTCTCTTCTAGTTTCAACATACTTTCCATTTAATAAGGAAGTAAAGAGGTTCCAAAAAAAGTCCTGTACATATTTCCTAAGAGTAAGTTTTCTTCAGTGCCTGTCTTGGTTTTGTTATGTGTTATATCATTTCAGGACAGCTGGGTTGCAGCAGAGCAATTTCACAGCCTCATGCTGGATCAGTCCAGTGTGTGCCACACACTGTAGCTCATCACTATGACATTCTGACACAGCCTTGCAGGATTTAGGGTTTTGAAGGACCCTGTTGGAGAAGGGTTATTTATGACCAGAGGAGAGGGAGGGTTGTTGATGAGAAAGTTTTGAATGCCTGGCTTTCATTCACTACACCAATCTGCTGGTATTTAGTGTCTCCGGGTGGAAAGAAGGCACAGTGCATTGCCTTCCAGTGAAGGCACCTTCTTTCACCTGAGGGCAAATGAATGCGTTATAACAATACTGGAATTACTCTGAGTGGACAGAAAGTCAGTAGGGAGGTGTAGGGAGGTCTTCATTTCAAAGAAAGGGAAATATGATTATACTCCTCATTGGATGACTACTTCAATTTCTTCACAGGAACTATAGGAGCTCCACTGATGCCAGGATCCTTCAGAGGCCTTGGCTTTTTTTATAAATGTCACTTAGATAACAAGACAATTTGGAAGCAACAATACCGGAGGAATCAAACAAGAAGCATCAGGGTCTTTGCTCAAATCTTCTACCAGGCTGAAAAGTCCTCTCACATGCTGCTCCTCTCTCTCCAGCTTTTGTCAAGTCTGCACTAAAGACAAGCAGAGGTGTGGACTCCCTCTGTCTAATTGCACATATAGGTACATAAGCACATTGCTTCCACAATGACAATATCCTCTGTCTCTGTTATTAATGATCTAGAGTGACTCTCATATGGCTTTGTTTTGGGAGGAAATGTGCTGACAGTTTATTTTAGCACCTTTCATCACTAGTGATGATTATCCTTTCTGATTTTAACTCAAAGCTGTTGTAATAATTACAGGAACTGTCTTGGGCCACTGGTTGCACATTCATTGAAATTTAGTCCCCAGATTGTGGAACTGAGAAGGTCCAGCTTTTTCAACTATTAAATGCATGCTGGTTTTCCGAACTGACAATTTCCTTCAACTGGCAGGTTTTTCTTCAACTTTTTTCTTCAAAAAATGAAGAAGCCAACCAGGTTATATCCCCCAGATTGAATCCACTCCTCTCTTTGGATTGGCAGACTGTGAGATAGTGTATGTTTTGTTTTGTATTTAATGAAAAACTAATAAAGGTTCTGCACATTCTTGTATGACTTTGGTACACTAATGAAGGTATGTAGATACTTGAGGCTTCACTGGATCACTGAACTAATTTTGAAGGCAAATATATTTTTATTAATATGGAGGGGTATTTGTACAGTATTTCTGTGCTATGCAATGTTATAAACACAGTGTGCTTGGTTTCACATGTTGAAGCAGCATATAATCCACATTTTTATCTGGTAGCATAGTATGTTTTTTGTTTCTAAATTGTATTTGAAGGAAACAATAGAAGGAGGTGTTTCTGTTCATGGCAGGGCATGGGTGGATTTGTTAGAAAGAAAGAATATTTACACTTGCAGTTTCTGAGGTGTTACACAGAAGTCTGAACCTGTTCTAAAAAAATCCCCTCTATTCTACTTTCTAGCTTAACTGAATTTTTATATTCATCTGTGGTAAAAAATGGGTTCTTTTTGGTGAAAGAGGAACAGGAGGAACATATTTATATCACTGCTGCCCTCCTAAGAGTTTGTACCAGTTCATGGGACAGCTCTTTATCCATTCTCCTCTGAGGAAAACACTGGAAGAAACTGTAACTTTTGGCAGTTTTTTTTCCCACTCCAGGAATTTCCAGATCCTACCATGGATGCAGGCCTGAAGCTCCTCTTCTGACTGGGCTTAGACATGTCTACTGTTTCTCTGAGAGGTTTGGTCTCTATTTTTGTACTTCCAGATTGAGGCAGTGCTCTATTTGTTCTGCCCTTGTTTTTCTCTGGGCTTCATGGAAGAAATTATAGTGCTGACAGCCATTTCTTCGACAGTTCATCCATACACTAGAAATGCAGGGAGACAGATGCCAGGGTTTCCATGTGATTTATTATGTATGTGCAAGGAAGTTTTGTCTTTGTATCATTACTGCTGGCAGAGTGGAAGAGTGAGGTAGGATTAGTATTCTTGGCCTGCACTTGAGTAGAGATGGAATAATTCTTCATAAAATATAAGGGATGGGATTTAGTGGATGGTTGAGGAGGTATATCTTAATCTCTCTGCCAAATAAAATATGGAAGTTCTCATTAAGATGACCCCAAAGCAATTATTCAGACTTGTGTATTTACATTAACTAGAATATCGAAGCATTAGAAGTAAAATTATGACTTTAAAGAAGGCAGAAAGTCCATTTTCCCTGTTGAAGTACCTCACTGCCTAATTTGTAATGAGAAATGATGTCACAATATTTGCACCATTTCCACCACACCATTTATTTTGTCTCTTAGGACTTCATCTCTAAAATAAAATTGCAGAGCATGTTTGTGTTAAAGTGATGGGTCAAAGCCTTCTCCCTGATGATGAGGAAGATTAATTTAGAAATATTTATTTGTTATGTGAAGTCGAAGTCCTCTCAGCTTCTTTTCAATCTCACTTTAGTATTCACCAAACTAACATCTAAGCAAGTATGTACCACTACTGCAATTTACCATATGCATATATGGTGTTGTGTTTTTTTTTTCTAAAGCAAATCTGATCTACTCATAAAACACTCAATTACCTTTGTGATTAAGCAGTGGAAGTTAACACCATAAATACTGTTTAAAAAAAACCCAAACAAGCTAAAGCATGGCCCACGGGGCATGATTCAGCAAGATACTTAAGCACATGCTCTCAATAGAACAGCTTGGGTCATTTAAGAAAGTCAGCTGGTTCAGTACATGGGAATGATGACATTTAGTTTCCTCATTTCCTCTCAAAGTCTGGAATGCTTGTTTTTATACTTGTTGGTTTTATACTTGTTGGTTTTCGCTGTATTGCCACCTTGGGAACACTTAATGCTAATACTTTGCACCATAATTCATTTATTCTTTTTCAAGAATCTAGGTCTTTGTTTTTATGTTCCACCTGTCTGCTTCACAATCCCTGTGGGGGTCTTTGTGTTATGGGTTGCATCTGGTGGTTTCCACTTGGGGTCTTGGGTCTGATTTCTTCATTTCTTCCTATCCCATTTCACAGACATGGTTTACAGAATCACAGAATCACTGTGTTTGGAAAAGACCTTTAAGATCATCAGGTCAACNTAAACATCTGGCTCATGTTCACATGTCTGTTGATCATAATCCCCAGGTTCCTTTCTGCCAAGAAGCTTTCCAGACAATCAACCCCAAGCCTGTAGCATTGCNCCATTACCTGCTCTACCAGGGCCTCTACTACATCATATTCCTTAGCAACATATGTAGATGGCTTTTAAATACATCCAGGAATGATGATTCAGCTACTTCCCTGGGCAGCCTGTTCCAGTCATTGATAAGCCTTTCCGTAGAGAAGTTTTTCCTAATGTCCAACCTAAACCTACCCTGGAGCAATATGACGACATTTCCTCTTGTTCTATCAGTTGTGAGAAGAGACTTTGTGAGAAGAGACCAACACCCCAGCTCCCTCAGCCACTCCTCATAGGACTTAATCCTCGAGATGCTTTACCATCATCGCCCTTCTCTGGACACATTCCAGCACCTTGATGTCTTTCTTATACTACCCAAAAATGAATACAGTACTCAAGGTGCAGCCTCACCAGTGCTGAGTATAGTGGGGCAATCACTTCCTTAGTCCTGCTGGCCACACTATTCCTGATGCAGGCCAGGATGCTGTTGGCCACCTGGGTAAACATCTGGCTCATGTTCACATGTCTGTTGATCATAATCCCCAGGTTCCTTTCTGCCAAGAAGCTTTCCAGACAATCAACCCCAAGCCTGTAGCATTGCCTGGGATTGTTGTGGACCCTGTTGTGAAGGACCCAGCACTTGGCCTTGTTGAAGCCCATATGACTGGTCTCAGTCCATCAATCCAGCCTATCCAGATCTCTCTGAAGAGCCTTCATACCCTCAAGCAGATCAACACTTCCACCTAACTGAGTGTTTCCTGCAAATTTACTGAGGGTGTTCTCAATCTCCTCATCAAGATCATTGATAAAGATGTTAAACAGAAGTAGCCTCAACATTGAACCCTGGTGAACACCACTTGTGACTGGCCACCAACTCTATTCACTATCGCTCTCTGGGCCCAGCCATCCAGCCAGTGTTTGATCAAGCAGAGTGCATGCCCATCCAGGCCTAGCGCAGCCTTTTTTTTTCATGAGGATGCTTTGGGGAACAGTATCAAAGGCTTTACTGAAGTCCAGGTAAAAATATCCACAGCCTTTCCCTCATCCACCATGGGGGTCATCTTGTCATAGAAGGAGATGAGGTTCATTAAGCAGGACCTGTCCTTCATGAACCCATGCTGACTGGTCCTCAATGCCTGGTTGTCCTGTAAATGGTGTGTTCTGGAACTCAGGATGATTTGTTCAATGACCTTTCCTGGAACTGATGTCAGACTGACAGGTCCGTAGTTTTTCAGATCCTCCTTCTGGCCTTTCTTGTAGGTGGGTGTCACATTTGTTAATCTCAAGTTCACCAGGACCTCCATGATTAGCCAGGAGTGCTGAGCAATCATGAAGAGTGGCTAAGTAAGCACATCTGCCAGCTCCTTCAGCATTCTTGGGTGTAACCCATCTGACCCCATAGACTTGCGTATGTCTAGGTGGTACAGCAGGTCACTCACCGTTTCCTCTTGGATTATGGAGGCCTCCTTCTGTTCCCTATCCCTGTCTTCCAGCTCAAGGGGCTGGCTACCCAGGAAACAACTAGTCCTGCTATTAAAGACTGAGGAAAAGAAGGTATTCAGTACCTCAGACTTTTCCTTGTCCTTAGTGACTCTGTTTCCCCTGCATCCAATAAATGATGAGGATTCTCCCTAGTCCTCCTTTTCTTGTTAATGGATTTATAGAAGCATATTTTTTTTTGTTCTCTTTTACAGCCATAGCCAGATTGAGTTGTAGTTGGGCTTTATCCCTTCTAATTTTCTCCCTGCAGAGCTTTACGGCATCTTTGTGGCCTCCTGAGTGACTGCTCCTCTCTTCCACAAGCCATTAACTCTCCTTTTGTTCCTGAGTTCCATCTGAAACTCTCCATTCAGCCAGGCTGGTCTTCTTCACTGCCAGCCTGTCTTTCAGGACATGGTGATGCATCCATCACAGTCACAAAGTTCCTTGACAAAAAATAATCAGGACTAGCTATTTCCAAATCAGTGTGAAACAGTAATTTCAAAAACTTGTGCTACTTTTATGTGGATTAACATTTTAAACCATCAAATTTCTTGAAAACCTCTCAGAGTGTTTGGAGTTGGTGTTTAGAATTGCTAAAAACATTGTGTGATGCAGCAGAGGTGAACTGTGGTTTTTTTTAAATGGTTTTGCCTGTCAAATTTATATTTTACCTGCAATAATGCACTTAGTATTTTAGTAGACAGTCCAAACAATCTGTAACTGAATTATTGAGCCAATGAAAAACTATCGTAGAAAATGAAATTATTTTCTACAGAATCTTCTGAGACAATGTCAACTGACATTTGAACAATTTTAAAGAACATATTATTGTTCTTAAAAAATAATGGGATTGAAATCAGAAAGAACTTGGAGCTCTGGATACTTTCATTGGCATTTTTTGCACTTAGGAATGCCCAGCTGACCTCCAGGGGGGATGTGGGGAAGGAATCACAAAGATATTTCTCCTCAAAAAAGTGGAGTCTACCTTAGCAGCAGGCTCCATAAAAATACCAATCTGCCTTTGCTTCACACACTTCTCTTAACTTTCCTTCCACAAAACTTCATCAACCCATAGAAAACCATGCCTATTTTTTTCATCTTCCACCACATCTAAGCACCAACATACATTCTGTTTGCTATTAATCATATGTCTTGGCCTAAAATGTTGGTTTGAAATAAGGCAACATAAAGTAGCTGGAGTCAGAAGCAGCCTTACAATCTGTTGTTCACTATGAAGTGTTCTGAAAACAGAATCTAAATCTTTTTACATTTAGAATGTCAGAATTAGTCTACGTTCAAGATATTATTGGACTATTGATATCATATCTGCAGCTGACAGGAGAAGAAGATACTATTTTAGCTAGGAATGCTTGGAAGGTTGTGAGCAGTAGTATCTCTTTTAATCCAAGTAGCAGAATCAATATTTAATGGTTTTGGGATTCTTCTGTTTAAGCAGGAGAAAAATGATGGAACTGTTTCATTTCTGTTTATTTATAAAAGTGTGCAAAATCCAACTTCCTGAGCATAGAGAGAATAAAATGAGGCTGTTTTTATGTTTACAACTCCAAACTTTGTTCAGCTGCATGTTACCTCAAAAGCCTACTTCTTTAATCTCTTGTGAAGGTCAAACCCAGGTGTTGTTCAGGATGTACAAAAACATCTGCTGTCTCACTCTTCCATGTCAGCAGCCTGTCATCTGCACAGATGCATTCACCCATATTCTTTCCCAAAACAGTGCAATACACAGAAAACATCCTTAAGCACAGAATATTGAAATTTTTGTGATGGCCTACAGTTGCATCTGGCTGTAGAAAGGACCACAAATCTCCTGCCAATGTCTTAAATGAAAATCATATCCAAACATTTTAAAAGTTTTAATCCAACCTGTAAACATAAAACAAGGAAGAGAAGATGTAGGAGATTTCCTCTGCAAACCAGCAAATTATTTATAAAAAAAAATAAAGCCAGAATTAAATTTAGTTCTGAAGAGTTAGATTGTCAAAGCAGGATACCAAATTCAGTCACTGAAATGTGAATTTTAGTACTGTTTCAACTGTGCATTTCAACTAATCATCTCTAACTGCAGCGTCACTTCTGGTATCTCCATAAAGTATGATCATGTGTATATGTATATATACAAACTAGATCTCTTACTGAGTCTAGACAATGGAAGAAAATTCTCAGCTATGCTTGGTTGCATAATGGAAAATTCTACAAACAGCTGGCATTTGCTCTTCAGAAATACCCCACATTCTATTCAAACATACTTTATCAGTTTGCAAAGGTAATTTTTCTGTTTTCATATTTTGCACTTTCCCAAGATACATGAACCCCCCCCTTTTTAAAGTTCTAGTGGCATATTCAACTTCCTACCTTCTTTTATTAGAAGTGATGCTTCCACCCTGCATATATGTGAGTAATTCTAAACAGAGAATTATCAAGGTTGCATAATATAGGCACAAGGTATTTCACAGTTGAATAGATCAAAGTTCTCCAGGCAAGAAGATAATGTAAGTAATGGACATGCACTGACTATGCTCCTCCTGGGGGTAAAAAATTAATCTTTACCCTAAGGTGAAGCAAAATATAGCATAATACAATTGTATGCATGTTCTTTTCACGAAATATTTACTCCTAGTAATGAATGGAAGGAGAGTGGAGAGAAAGAATAAATGGTTTTTACTGGATCATACATTATTTGATCTGTTATGGTAATCTTCTGAGAAGTAAGTGAAGAATCAGATTTGCAGTAATTCACTATAGAAAATAATATTGACTAATAGAAAATAATTGACTATATAGAAAATAATATTGACTAATAGAAAATAATATTGAATAATAATATAGCCAATTTACTTACCAAAATTAATGCACAGGCACTCTAATTTTATATCAAGAAATACTATTGATTATAAGATCACATTGGAATCTAGTAAGTTTTACCAGTATTTTTCTTTCACAATCTAGATACAAAGACTGTCAACGGCCTTATGAAAAACAGTACATTGGAAAACTGCATTCTGTACAGAAACCCATGTGGCTATATAGCAAGACTGAAAAGTATATTCACCTAGATTTTCTTTCTTGTAAATTAATGCAAGTCTTTGATTTTAATTTAGTTGTATTATAATACACCAGATGACTTTGTCTAGGTATAGTAAAGACATCCAGGGCTGGTAACTCAGCCTAAGGAAAGGCAGTTACCCATGTGTTAGCACACAGAGACAGGAGACTAAAAACAAGTCAAGGGTCAGATGAGAAGGCTTGGCACAACAGTTCAGAGAAATTATTTTTAAAGAAGCTAGTGAGCCACTGCAGTTGTTGTCTTGAATAGAGCTAGTTGCCTTAGTTCATACTTCTTGGAACAATAGGGCAACCACACGCCTGGCACTGCAGCCCCCCCATAAAGAACTTATTTCTTTGGTCGTGGCTGGGAGGACATGGTCCCAGACCCAGAAGTAGATTTTTCCATACACACACACAGGCAAAGGAGTCTAATGCAAACAACTTTCTTTCTCAGACGACTTCTCATATTGTGTTATCTTCAGTTTTAAAGGAAAACACAACGGAGATAAGAGGAAGTAATCCTCCTGCCCTCCACTCCTCCATTATCCCCAACTCACCCAACCCCTTTACACCACCCTGTTGTAGAATGGCTGAAAGACAAGGGTCATGTACCTTTAAGAGAAGTATCATCTGAAGCAAGCTGTTAGGCTCAGCAGCGATCCTTGCAAGGAACAGAGACAGCATGACCTTGAGCTGATAAGTTGTACAATAATAGAATATTGTGGAATGAGGGTCTAACAGGTTTCTGTTACCGCGAGAGGGGTTGGGTTATGCTAAGTAGACCCTGTGGATTGAACCAATAGAGGATGGACAAGTGTGATTATTAATGAGGTGACTGTATAAAAGTACTGCGCTGATAGCTAATAAACGGAGTTTCACCTACCAATCGCATTGATTGACCGCGTCTTCCCTCGTCGCTCCACAACACCCCTCTGCTTAATGACATAAGTATTTTCACAAACAAAAAAATATCAAAACTGACCTCTGCATTTCACTCATAGCTAATCATCATAATGGGAACTATAGTGCATTTTGTCATTTTTCTTGAAATCTGCAGTACATAAGTATCACTTATATCCACACTCTTTCATATACCAGCTCTTAACCACTCACCACTGAGATGTTCCATTAGTGTAATGCTGGGAATAGGATCTGTTTCTGGGTCTTATAACTTGACTTTGAACCAGAGTCTCATAGCTAGTCTTACTCTCAGGATTACAGTTCATCTCACAGTCAGAAGGAAAAGTGGATGTGATGCATTTCAGCATTTCCCCTACCTATGCAGTTAAGCTAGCTGCTGGCTGACACCCGGTCGCTTTGATCCCAAGTGCGCTGTGAAATACTCAATACAGTCAGACCAGGGTACAAATTGTAACTCAGTGGTTTTTTTTCCTGCTCCTTGCTTGCATTAGGAACAAATAGCTTGACAACTGCTTGTTAAATAGCTTACTTTCTGTCATGGATGCAAAGAAGGAAGTATCCAACTCCGCTTCTTTGACTTACTTCCTATCGGAGCACATGTATGTACTATAGGCTCAGTGACAGCATGACTGAGCAGCAGCTTAATGACAGTCAACAAACACCTCTTTGTTCTGCAAAATGGGTTATAACAACACAATGTTATTATCAAGTGTCTGTAATGACTATTATTTGAATGTTTGCTTGTTCTTATTTGGGGGGTAAAGATACTCTTTTCAAATATCAAATGCATAGAAGGGCAAGATTGATAATGGTTTCATCTCTAAAGTGCTCCACTTCCCTTTCAGTGCTCATCTGGCAGGTTTAGAGATTTTAGTGAAGTGTAGGACTACTGCTCTCTTATCAAAAGGGTGAGAGTCAAATGAGAGTCTGGATTTCAGTCTTATGTGTTCATTTTTACATGTGGAAGATGTTGCGTTTGTTATTCATTGATCCATGGTCAATCTTAGAGGAGAATGATGACCTTACATATTTTGATTAATGCTCTGGTTGTTAAACATTTACAGATTGGCATTTATCTCCATTCTCTTTGACCACTGAGTAATAGAGATTATATTTTTTTAACTTTGTAACTTTTTTTTTCTCTTTTTCAGTAGAATCTCCTTTCAAGAGTGGGGTCGTTAACTTCAAAGTTGCTGACTGTGAAGAGCAGTGATTGACTGTTTGGGAAGTGGGAGTTGTAGCTAGTATGACAACAGGGAGGGCAACAGGGACATGGGGCTGTGATGTGACCTAAGCAGGAAAGCTGAAATGACTGCTGATAGCAGGAAGGAGAGAGTAACACTAAGCCACTTAGTAAATCTGTGCTGATGACCTGAGTAAAATGAGCAAAGAGCAATGCCTTTATCGAGGTTTTTCTTTTTTTTTTTAACATGCACCCATTTACTCTTATTCACACAACTATGATGGATCACAGTCCTGGAACTGAAAGGAAGAGCAGTAGCACTACAGGTTATCATTAGCTGCCATTGTTTCAAAAAACTTCATGAATATTCTGGTAAGCAACAGAGCAAGCTACCTGCCCTTCAGGAATGTCTTCCTGAAAAGAAGACAATTCAGAAATCATCAGTCATATCAGATAACACTCTGCAATGAGCTTCACTAACTTTATGTGAGAGGAATATATTATTCTGTATGGTTAATGTTAGCAGAACGTTGCCTATAGTAAATCAGAAGTCAGTCTACTCTTATTAGTACTGAGGAGTAAAGACATGTCTAGAGTTTGTGTCATGTTTATCTGATCTATCAGTGAAGTGAGGGTAAGCCATGTACAGTACAGCATTCCTTCCATGTCACTGCAGGTGAGTTTCTCTTCACAGAATCACAGAA
>VWZY01005833.1:0-31669 GCA_013399075.1 Chloroceryle aenea
CTCCAGGTGTGGCCTTGCCAGGGTTGACCTGCTGGGCAATGTTTTGTATAATGCAGGCCAGGCTACCATTAGCCTTCCATGCCACAAGGGCACATTGCTGGCTTATGTTCAGTCATCCACCTGGACACCCAGGTCTTTTTCTGCCAAGCTGATTTCTAGTTGGGTGACCCCAGCATATACTCGTGCATGGGCTCATTCTTTTCCCTGGTGCAGGATTTTGCACCTCTCCTTATTTAACTTTGTGAAGTTCCTTTCNTTCGTGAAGTTCCTTTCATCTTAGCTCTAGCCTGTTGAGGTCCCTTATGGATGTCAACATGACCCTCTGGCATATCAGCCACTCATCCCAGTTTCATGTCAACAGCAAATTTACTGAGGGTACAGGCTGCCCTGTCATCTGGATTATTAATAAAGATGTTAAACAGGACTGGTCCTAATACTGATTCCTGGGGTACACGACTAGTCACTGGTCTCCAACTAGACTGTGCCACTGATCTTCACCCTCTAGGCTCAGCTTCTCAGCCAGTTTTCAGTCCACCTCACTGTCTACTCATCCAGGCTGTACATGGGGAAACAGTGTCAAAAGGCCTTACTGAAGTCCAGGTGGATGATATCCATGACTTTCCCCTTGTAGATCAAGCTAGTCACTTTGTTGGAGGAGTTGATCTGGTTGGTCAAGCATGAATTCCCCTGGGTAAATCTGTGCTGACTACTACTGGTGATTTTCGTGGTATTCACGTGCCTGGAAATGGTTGCCAGGACTTGCTGCTCCATTGTTAAATTAAAAAGGCTTGTAATAGGTTTTTTTTTTTGTAATAGCAGGAACTAGGCAAAAGTAACTTGTTTGAGAAAGATATTCAAGCCCTATTCAGCATGCTCTTGATTGTTATTTCTTGGAGCTCTGGGCAGAAGAAAAGGATTATTTTAGCATGGTTTACATGGTAGCATGAACATAGAATTGACACAGGTTAAAGTACTTACCAAGAACTTGTTGAACAGCTGCTGGGGTTTGTAACCCTCAGTATCTTTATTTCCATTGTCTGTTTTGATTTGGCTAAAGCTTGCAAGGGTCTACCAGTATCCTACATTTACCCTTTTGATCATCATCTGTGTGGATGAATGTCACATAAAAGGCACATTTAGACATGGCCAGCTCTGGACTGCCCAGTTCGGGCATTTTTGTAAAAAGAAAGTGACCTGAAGTTGTCTGATTTCAATATTTTGCATGCTTTGCATTCATGCATTTGATTTGTATACTTTGAAGTAACCATTGTGGGCAACTCCTGAAAATATGGATGAACCCCTGTTGCATCCCCACTGTCTTGCTCTTCTTGAACATCAAGAATATTTGAGTTTCAAATGGTATTTCTAGAAGCTTTTTCTAAAGAACTGCCAAGCACAAGTAGTCTTATGAGAATGGGACGCAAAGCTTTGGTTACAGTTTGAATTGACTGTGTGTTAAGGTGGGGCCATAAATCTGTCATGAAAATTGGAGAAGTTTGACTCTTCGATCTGAATTAATCTGATTATAGGGTACTAATCCCAAATTTTAATACCTGTGGGTATTTCTTCACTTCTGCTTTTCCCTTCAGTAAATTTATGGTGAAATGTAGTTCTGATTTTTGCTTTAGGGATGCCTTTTATCTGTGGTGTTGCCAAGTTTAATTTTCTTCTGAACTGCTTTAATAAACTCTAATAAATTCAGTTTCTTCAGGAATCATGGCCTAGTCTTTTCTTCCAAGAAGACTAGATTTGCCCTAGTTTAGCACTAGATTAGTGCTAAATTGTGCTATAACAATTGAAAAATACATATTTATTCAGAGTGGTATCCTAGTCCTCTTCCTAGTCTAAGGAAAGTCTGCCTTTCTCTTCACTGGAGGTAAAACATCGCACACAGCTTCTGGGAGGTATTAACTGGGCTATGACTTTCAGACCAATTCTTTTTTTCTTTTTTTTTTTTTCCCCCTAATAAAACTTTACCTATATTTTTCTAGCCACTTTTTCTAAAGTTTTCCTGTATTTTTGGCATAAGTGTGTCTAACTAGTGTGTGGTTTTTTCATTAAAAAAAGAAAAACAATAACCTAAGTTATGTGATCTGTCTGCTCTGTGACTTGGCTTTCAGTAGCCTTTCTGTCCCTTATGTGGCATCCCTCACACAGCTCATAGATTTGGTGCAGCCTATTGAATTAAAAAAAAATAGCAATTTCCTAGCATCAGCTGTTGCTGCTGTGATGTGCCAAACAGACTCCAAACTGGCCATCGGACTGACCAGCTTCAGCTATTCTCAAAGCTGCTTTCTAATTACTGATGATGTAAATCACCTTAGGTAATTATCCTCCAGTAGAGCAATTAACTTATAAAATCACTTAGTACATAAACTGAGTAGTTATCTTAAGTGGAGGTTAGTCTCTGTGTTGACAACTGGACAGGAAATACTTCTGGATTAGTTCAACGAGTAACAAGACTTTTTATCAAATAGTCTAAAGGTTTCCTCACTACCTGTAGCGTGTAGTTTCTAGCTGAAAAGCACTGTTGCCCACTATCAGTTATCTGAACAAATTTCTCTACAAAGAAACTTTCATAACTTGAGAAACTGGAACATTTGACTATCTAGCAACAGTCAACTTAAATAATTTGCATATTCTGTTTCTTAATATATAAATAGCAGAAATGCTTTCTAGTTCATGTCAGTTTTAATATGAAATTTTGCTTATCAGAATTGGTGAAAGAAATGTCTTAACATCTGAACGTGTATAACCCTTTAGTGCAAAGGAACCTGGTAATCTTTGGAAACAGCTGAAAGTGTCATTTTCCAATCTTATGATTTAACATTTTAAGTGCACATTTTAGTAGGGTTTAGTAATGTGTTGTAATAAGAATATAATACAGTAGGTAGAAACTTGAATGTTGCTGTAGAATTTGGTAGAAGTCTTGCTAGGTGTCATAAACACCATCACTTGAAAACAACCTCATTGAAAGTCAGTCGTACATCTTTGGGTCATTGATTTTTGTTGGCTTTGAGTTTTATTAAATGTTTGAAAAGTGAATCTCGGCATGAAGTGTGTTTTGTATGAAATGGTACAGGTAGCAAAACCTGCAGGGAAGTAGACACAGGGGTTTTTGTTGTTTGTTTGTCTGTATTTTTCTTCTGCCTTAGAGTCTTTACCAGGTTTGGCATATTTCTCATTAATTGTTCATTCCCAGGTATAGAGATGTCTGTAAGTGATAACTGAATAAGCAGCATAACGTAGCAAGTGATAATCTGCATCTTGCACTGTTTAAAGAATTCACAAAAGAGTTAGCTAAATTAAAATTCATAAATGGTTAAACTTAGGATGAAACTGATTTCTACTAATATCTCCTGGAATTCTTCTTTCTCTCTGAACTGTTTAGCTGAGCAGCAGATGGAGATAAAGAGTACTCAAAGATAAATTGTGTCATTTTGTCCTATTTTTTTTTTTCCTTTCTAAAGCAGCAGCACATTTTTATACCTGGTTAGGACCAAAGACCTGATGAATGTGCAGTGTTAAAGGCCAGTTGTTGACAAGGTCAATCTATGTAGAGAGCATTTTTTCTGATACTGCAAGATAGTTTTTATAGTGAAAATAAAGAAACCAAAGCATCTTCCCTCCAATCCTTCAATAGCAATTTCTTCCTTGCTCATTTTCTTCAGAGAAATAAATCTGAAGTTTGTTGATAGCTCCAAAGTCTTCCAACCAAGCTCTGTGAAGCTTCATTGTAGGTCTGACTGGCCCTGAAGGCCACACCACCGCTAGCACTACAGATAGATATGCAAGATCACAACTTATTGCAATTACACACTAGATTCTTATGTTTGAGGACCACAGTATGCCTGGAATTTTCAAGCATATGGACACTGTATAACCTGTAGCAAATATGATGATAGATGTCTTGCTACATAGTAGAAATGACTTGGTTTCAGTGAGGTGTGGGTAGTGAAGTACAGGTAATAAGCAAAAGCTGCTAATACTTGGTCTTGTTCACTGGGCAGGCTTGAAAACATTACTGAATTTGCACATGGACCTAGAAAGCAGGAATTCTTCAATACCTGTGTTGGTTCTTGTAACAGATTTCACTAGCTGTAGATGAATCATACAAAATCACTAACTTGTGTTTAGGGATGATTATCAAGCACTTTGGGAAGGTTACTAAAAACACAAGCCAGATGATTTGTTTGGACTTTTCTCCTTAACATAAAACTCTGTTGAAGATCATAACTCTAAAAAGTAAGATCTGCCTTTCCAAATATGTACTGATGAATAGAGGGGGTATCCTACCATGGAGTAAATGAGATAAACAATTTTCATAGAATAGGTTTCAGTAGGAAAAAAATTGCAAGTTCTGTTGAGATACATGGAACAATTTTTCTTTATGCTTTCTGACCTTGTTCTCTTTAATATTCTCTGTTCTTACTTAATTAGTCATTAAAGCTTCTACCTGTTGATGCTTAGTGTTGCATGAAAAAAGCCCTTGATATTAATAAATCAGAATGATTGAAAATGTTCACAGCATTGTCAAAGCTACTCTTCTTCAGATTGGTTCATTTTCAGCTTAGGCAATTGTTTTAGAGGGGGGTCAAACCCACATGCAGTATATTCCAAGGCATGTCTACTTTACCTCTGATGGTAAAGAAAATAACTATTTTTGGAACTATTTTCATTAAGTGTTCCATTTTTCTCTGGATATAAGGCCAGATTATCTTTCTGTGTTTTGTGGAGCACATTTGGAAGGAGATAATTAGTTGCAGTGTAGTAATGGGCTATATTTTTGGCACGCTTTTTTTATGAGGTGTTAGGGCTCATCCTTTTCTTTTATGCCAGTTAGTTATGTTGAAGAGTTTGGCTATCCTGTACATTCACAAGAGTTGATGCAATTAACTAAACATGAGAAATTAATGCCTGTAAGTTCAAGTGCATCGTGTCTGTTTACAGAGGAGAAGGTGGCCTTTGTTTGATTTTTCACGTTGATCTTGCTGGAGGGGAATGTCCTCATAAGAGTTTAATGTGCTTCAGTTGGAGTGCTGATGTAATGCCTTTGTCTAACTTGTCTTCTTTCTCTTGACTCTCCTTGTTTAGGTGATGTTAGACATGTCCTCTCAAAGCCAAACTAAGGAAAATAACTGCTTGTTAATCAGATATTTTTTTTTATTTCAGGTTATGCAATTTTTGAGACAAACCTTTTGTACCTTCTTTCCATTTATGCTGAGGGGTTTCTACGCTGTTCTGCTTGCTTCCAGCCTTGTTCGGTGTGAAGGGAGTGTGGGGAGATCTGCAATACTTCCTTATGTTGCTCATTCATACTATAATCTGGTTTCTGATCTTTTATCTTGCTTTTGCACCTTGGTCTTCATGGCAAGAAGTGATACAGTGGAAGAATTATTTCCCAAACTAGGACTCCAGAGCCATGGCTCTCATTTGATACATGAAGAAGCTCTTTGTGGGTGTGACCACGTGGTTCCAAGTACTAGCTGTGCTCTGCAGAGCTCTAGGACTTCAACATGTGTGTCTTCTCCACTGAGTGTTTTTCCCTCTTGTAGCTGGTGTAGGGGTTCCTGCTTGTGAAGGCCTTGCTTGCTTAACATGCTATTTTTCATATTTTATCAAAAGGCAAAAGAGAACATTTATCTAATATTGCAAGACAATGCAAGATCAAGAGAGCTATTGAATGGTATGCTGCAGTATAAGTGTTGTATGTTTGTCTTCTCATTGCTGTCTTCCCAGTGTGAGTAAATGTGGGATTAGTATGGAAGGCAAGGGAAAATAGTAGTGTGGGGAAATCATCTTTGCGAGAGGGAAGTAAAAAACTGAACCTGAAGAAGGTTAGTTGTACAGGGTATGCAAAATTCTCTTAGTTGCAGAAATTCTTCTGAGATTAATGCAGTATCACTTTCTTCTTTAACATGTAGTGAATTTTTTCCTACTTTTACCAAGATTGTACGAAATTGTTCTGAGTGGTTGGTTTTTGTCATAATTTATTCTAGTTTTAGGACCAGTAATAATTTAGGCTAAATTTAGTATGGATGCTATACTAGCCACTTATTCTAGAAAGTGATTCATCCAGGAACTAAGATAATAAAACCAGTAGGTAGTGGACATAGGAGTTGATTGTGTTGTCCTCTTTCTTTCACCTAAGTCCTTAGTATAGCGTAGTTCTGAGTAGGCTTTCCTGGTAAGGTGTAACTGTTTAATAAATGAGATATGGTAAATTCTGCAAATTGGAATTTTGAAGCCACAATATGTTATCTGTAGTTTATTTAAATCTACATATGACTTCCTGGAAGTACCAAATTCTACATGCTGCTGGACTGAGGAGTGAGGTCTGCCCCTTCTAGAGTTTCTCTCTTGTGCTTTTGTGTATGTTAGTGCAGGTCTGTTAGTTAGCAACCTCTCTGATTTCTTCCTGTGTACCAAAGGACTGGAGTTCAGTGCTTTGTATGACACTGGGCATTTTAGGTAAGCAACGTTACTTCTGCTGGATTTCTGTACTGAAATGAGTACTGCCCATGTCACTGACCCTGGTCTAGCGCTGGGGCACTTCATGCCAGCCGTTGCTTCGTTGGTTTAACACTGCTTCCTAGTGGAAGGAAGCTGAACTCTTGTATTGACAAGTTTGGGTTTAGGATGTTACATTAGATAATGCTCATGTTCAGGAAAAGGGAATGAGTTGGTCTTTATGCTATGTGGAAAACTGCTGTGGAAAACTCTGTGTGTTATTGTTCAGTTATTAGTCTACTTTCAGACATATTCAGGGTATTAACCATGACTTTTTAACTTGTGTTTTTATCTTCTCTGAGCCTCTCATCTCTCTTGTGATGTTGCAATTGAACAGTGCTGGCTGGAGCTGAAGTTGCAAAGCAAAAAGAAGGGATTAGAGGTTGAGGAAGAAACCAAGCAAGAAAATAATGAACGGCAATGTTCCTTAATCTGTTACTAGTTTTGAGATTACAAATTCACATTATAATGTAAATTTATACTGTAGGCATCTCAGCTAGTTTTCCACTTGTACTCTGGTGACAGAAGATTATAACCTCTGCTTAAATCTCAGTTAAAAAAAATCAGAAAAAGGAAACCAACAACAATAAAAAAACTAATACCTAAAAATCAACAGCAGAATGCATTTTATGGCTTGAAATTTGGACATCTTCTCGTAACATTCTGTGCAGTCAACACACTGAGGATAAGCACTTGAGTACTGCCGTTACTGCCATTCACAGCAATTTTTCATATATTCATAACTTTTTTTGGTGGGGTAGCTTTTCATGACTTATGTCATGCTTTATTGATAAACTGCTAATACTGTTGTCAGAGTTTACCTCCGAGATATACTGGCTTTATAGACTGTGACATTAGAAATCAAAAGAATAGTGATCTTACTCCAACTGGAGCTTTTCTTCTTAAAGAAGAAAAAAGATAAAAATGCGTTAAAACATCTTTTTAATTGAATGCTTGTAGTGTTACTATAGACTTTATCTTCCGAAGAGATCCCTGGGGGGAATTCCCATGGTTATAAGCACCTCACTAGTGCCACTTCTTTTGTGAGTCCTTAGGTGTGGAGATGCACTTTATGCACACTGATTCCTGTCACGGCAAAAGATGACAAAAATAGTGACTTAAGAAAGCAAATGGCATTGTTTTCTGTTGAGATTTACTACTTCCAGTGGAGCATCACCTCTTGTTCATGCTGTATGATTCAGTTCTGTGGGTCTGGGATGGTCCACGGCATCTGTCTGCTTTTCCATGGGCCAGGGCTGTTTCAGTTTGTCTGGGCATCCTTTCACCTTCCTGTTGTTTAGAAATTCTATCCAAAGCGTTCTCTTTCTGTAGTGACTTCCTTGGGGGTATTTATGTCCATATAGGTGTATACACTGCTCATTGCTGATTTCGTTGTGATTGGATTCTGTCTGGTTTTGTTGGGTGTGTTTTGTTTGTATGTTTTGGGTTTTTGTTTTGGTTTTTTCTTTTTTTTTTAAATGGTGACTTTGAGGAAACTTTTGAAGGAAGAAGTTCTTACCACTGTTAACAAGTCAAGTGGTGTGAATCTGCGCATCTAACTGGCCTACTGCAGCAGTGGTCCCTTAGTGCTGAGCCTGTTGTAGCCCACATGTGCACCAGTTGGTGCCCAGGCTGAAGGTGTTTGGCAGGACAGGAGTAAACACGATGTGCAGGTGTGTGCACAGCTCATGTGGACAGGTTTTGTAACTGCCTGAAACTCAGCGAGAGAGAATTTCCTATCAATGTTACTACCAGCCAAGAAGGAATCATTGTTTCCTGAGCAGGAATGATTTTTTCAATTTTTTTCTTCTGCTTAAAGAAGAGGGTTTCTTCTCTTCTGATTTTTTTTCAGAGCTAAGTAATACTAACAGGTTATTGCACATCATCAGATGTCTAGTAATTCTGGTGTCACTGAAGTTAACTTCAAACTGTCTTTTGTTGAGTGAGCCTGTACCTCTCTGCCTGGCACTTGCCACGGGTGATGAGAGCGCACAGCAGTCGCCACAAGCCCGATGACAGGCACTAACTTGTTCATGTGCCTAAACTTTCACATGTTCTGACTCTCTCTTTTCCCCCTCAGCTTCTGTTACAGATCATGGAACCGAACCACACCACAAACTCACTGTAAAAATCCTGAAAAAGAAAATAAGACACATTATTAACATTTCTCTGATGACTCTTTTTTTCCCCCCTAGCTTTTTTACAAAACATTTTGAGTTCAAGGAGATGTATGTATTGTTTTAGAAGCTTTCAATTCTGCCTGTAGAGCTTATTTTCTCTGGACTGACAAAGTTACAATTTGCTGTTGGGAACTAAGGATACTTTGTTAGAAGCAGGAGAGGAGAAACCACACTTTAGGATTTATTCAAGTCTTAAAAGATTGTGCCTTGTGTGGTGTGTTGGAGGCTTTGAAGTGGTGACTCATTTTATGCATCATTGGTATCAGGAGAAATGCTTTATATAACATTGATTTGATTTGTTTGTTTGTTTTTATATTGGTTAAAAATTTCAGTCAAGCAGGCTGCATTTAGAAACAGTGAATGTGATGTTTGAAGAAACAGTAAGTTGGAAGTTTAAATGATCACAAGTAACTTCAAAAAGCAGCTTTGCAGCAAGAGAAATGGGAATTTCATACATTTATTCATTCCAGCTTTGACTATTATAAGCAATTTGTACTTCTGTGATTATGATAATTTTGGGATGGTTTAAGTACAAAATGATGGTCTAAGAGATCATCTGTTATGTCAGAATCTTTGTTAGATTTATCACGACTGTTACAGTGACCACCTTTTCCTTATCTTTCTATTCAGCAAGAGCTGTTGGGGGGAAAACGTGCCCTCTAAGCCTGAGGTGCAGACAACAAGTGTCTTAATTGTAGAGTTGCCTCCACTGAAACTCTGACATAGCCCCTAGTATACTGCAGATTTGGATATCACCAGAAGGATGTTTTTGGTCTCATTGTCATTTTACCTCTCCATATAGATATTTTTTAATATTTAGAAAGAATGTGGCTGTGACCCAAAAAAACCCTAAAGCAACCAACAATAATAAAACAACACTCTGGGAAAATTTGTGAATTTGGCTAGTACTGCAGTACTTTCCTTGCCTTTCCTTCATCTGCAGCCATGTAATCGTTAGTAAGGACTCCCAGGAACATCTTCTAAAATAAAAATGGATTGTATTGTAGCTCTAACAGTATTTAAACTTTGATCTGATTGATCAGAAATCACAGACTTCATGAATATATCCTGGGATTTGTTCAAGTATTTTTCTGACCTTTCTGACCTTCCAGCATTGTTCTTACAGGCTTTTAAACTCTGATGTTGGGAGAACATCATGTGAGGGATCTCGTGCTTTTCTTTGCATTTTAGGTCTCAGTAAAGTCAGGTGTGGTTCAGTGCCAGTTTCTCTTTCTTCTGTATCTTGTTCTGCTTTTGGCTCCCATGTTACCACTGATCTTTGTACTGCCTTTATGTTAAGGATTCAGAGGATTAAAAAATTACTTTAGATACAAACTGTTCATGCTATTAATTTTTAGAAGGGAAAAATTCTTTTTTTCAAGAGAAATAAATGTGTAAGCTGTCTCATTTTTAAAGATGAGTCTGCAGTAGAAATAAGGAGGTATACAAAAATGCCTGAAGTTGAAAGATCTTTTTCAGGATTGATGTTAGCCTGCAGGCTTAATTGTTTTTGTGTGCTTCAAGGAAGAATGAAGTAGTTCCTTATTCTTCTCTTTCCTTAATAGTCTGATTTAGTGGGCTCTGATTGTTAGGTAAGAGAGAAGTCAGCAATTTTTTTATAAAAATCTATTTTGTGTATTGAGACTTGAATTTGGAGTACAAATGCATGCAATTAAGATTTGACAAACTGAATCTCATTTCTTGTGTTTTCTTAATGTACTTTGGAGGAATTAAGTTTTAAATTGCATCTTATTGACTAAAGCCAGTGCAGTCTGTCTCCTTTCAAAAGTGTTCATCTCTACAGGTGAAGATAAACCTAATCTCCAGTGGAAAATTGAAATAGAAGGACTTGCTAGAAGCTGAGACTGTAGCTTGCTTCTCTTAACCCAGTCTTGATCACTAGTTACTCTTCTAACCTTCTTTCTGTGGATTGACTTGTGGATGAACTTTCTCTGGCTAAAGTCTTGATAAGAGAAAGCTCTTTGATAAGAAAAGCTCTTTTGCCTTGGAGTTTCTTGTTCCTATGACAAATTCTAAGAACAGTAGAATGCTCTTTGTGGAACATACACCCTGAAAGTAGTTACAGCAATCTGTACAGCAGATTTCATTGCATCAGAGATTGTTTTTATGGGTACCCTTTTTTTTATGTATACAATGTTTTGAATATTGAGTAAGAGGCAAGTATGATGGGCAATGTCCCTCATTTTAGAAAGCAGGCTGGTAAAAGTTGGAAGAGACCCTGACATTACTATGACCGTGAGAAAAAATAAAGATATCATTATGGTTCCTTTTCAAGTATTTAATAAAATAATATTTAGAAGCATTCTAAGACCACATGCTGAATGGCTTTTAAATGGCTCAAGTATTTCCCCCCCACCCCGTACTTGTCTTTCTGAAAACTGTCAATGATCACTTTTCAGGAATTAGGAGATTGACTGCTTGCCTATGTTTGCTTTTGTTTATAACTAGCCATGAGAGGATGTAGAAATGAAAATTTCAGTCCAGTGAATAGGCAAGGAGAGTACAAAGGATTGCAAAAATTCAGGAATATTACTGTAAAATAAATCTCAGCTTCACAGCAGCTTCTGCTCTGTGCTTTTTAAAAGCATGCAGTTATAATAAAATCATAGTAGCTGACAATAAGCTAGAGATGTTTGTGGAGCAATTTGTTTTTCTCTTGGCTTTCCCAGATGAGGATATTAATGTGCCAGGCTTCGTCTGAGTTTGGAATTACTACTGCTAGAAGTGCTTATAATTGTTTGACATTTCAAGAATTACTTTGCTTTGTGAGGAAAAGGTTATCTTTTCTTTCTCAGTTGCTTTAACATAACTAAACCTTCTGTTTAAATCTTTTATTTTTGGGGGGTGGGGAAGATTGCTTACCATGTGTGATGGTGTCTGAAAATACTGATTTGGAAGCTTGCTCTAGAGACTTGTGATAAATTGAAAGCATCACTATTATAATGGAAATATTCCTTAATTCTGTCAGATAGTGTGGTAGGCACTCTGTAGTGTAAGGAAGTGTTGGTCTTTTTGAACAGCCCAATTTCTCTACCAATATAAAATAATTTTATCTTCTGTGATTTTTCCATTTTCCTGACACTAGATTGTTTCCTTTTAAAGGTGCATACAAGAAACTGTGATACTATCTGCAAAGCTCTATTTTCTGAGCTTTAGTCTAGGAGGCATTTTTTAAATAAATTTAGCACACTACACACAGCTAAAAGGAGGAAATATCACTGATTTTTTTTTTAAAGCTTTTTACATTTTTTTTAAATTATTTAACATCTTAGTTCACTGAAAAGATACAGTTAAATTGCTTGATACTTTATTGTAGGCAGAATGCTGGGGAAAGGCTGTTCTGCAGAAGATGTTCCCCCCATGCCTGCCCAGACCTCTGAGCTGCTGGGAAGGGAGGCAGCTGGCCTGTCCCATCAAAGACTTTGGCCAGCCTGGGGAGGTTGATGCAGGAGCCCCCCCTGCATTAACAAAGAGGTGACGTGGGCAGCTGTGCTATTTTTGGGAAGACCTAGAGCTGAGATTTAGGAGACAAATCTAAAAATGTTCTATAGCTGCAGCAAGGTGAGATACCATGCTGAACATGACACTGGAGACAACCTAGAAAGGAAGAGGATGTCCTTGCTCTAGTTGTCTGTTGACTCTAGCTTTATCTGTCCTGGGATCAGTGAACCACCTCACTATACTGATGAAAGCTTCTTGAGCATTTCAGTGCAAGTCCAACACGTGTCAGTACCTCACTGTTTTACTGTATTAGCTCTTGCTTGCTGTGTTGCTTATCTTTCTTTGGCTAGTCCCCCACCCTGATTTTTATCTTCTGTTCTCTCTGCTGTGTCATTTTAGGCTCCAAATAGACTTTGCCACTAATCTGTGTCCCTCTTTGTGCAAATGCTTGCCATGGCATCGGTATGGTACAGCTTTCCTGTACACTTAGCAAACACTTAAAGCAGACTGCTGTCCTGTTTTTCTCTTAATTCAGTACTTTCATTGCTATCTTTCATTGTCTATACCAAATTCATGTGGTTGATTGGTTTGGTGTTTGGTTTGTTGTTTGTTTTTATTTGCACTTAGATCACATGGTCACTCAAAGTAATACCCTAATGGATTACTGTGACCATGTATGCTTGCTTGTCACTATTTTCCACTGCCTTCCTCTTCCCTATCATAACAGCAACAAGCTATTTCCTTTGTTTTCTTTGTTTTCCTGCCTGAGCCACATACCCAAGTAGCTCCAGCATATGTAGGAGGTAGTCTTGAATATTGAAAGGTCATCTCTCTGCAGCTGGACAGTAATACCCAGCTTGTGGTGTTCGCTTTTCTCCCTGCTGCTCCCTGAGAGGAACTCTTGGCTGTTGTTTTTCCTCCTGCTATGTGATCATTAAAAACCACAACTTGACTGTAGCTAACCTGTTCATGGGATTAATTGGCATGCTAGGCATATCTTGGTCCCCTGTTTATAAGTAAAAATCTTACAGCTCTTTCTCTCCAAGTACTCAGGATGTTTAAGAGCAATGTACAGCAGCCCTGAGGTGGGCAGTGAGTAGCCTGGGAGAGAAAAGGGCATCCTGGAGAGGTGAGCTATGAGCGCAAGCACTGAGACAAGAGCAGTAGTGTTAGGTAGGAGAGGGAATTTATTCTGTGTTCATAACCTGAGCTATGAAACATCACCTGAGTGGTGTCCAGGGCAAAGGGATGCTGCAATTTCTGGCTGATCTTATGAGTAAAAGAAGACACCTTGCTTGTTTTGTATATTTTTTTTCTTCCGTAAACGCAAACCCCTTGTGAAACTCATTAAGTTCAGCAGTAACTTCATCTTAGCCCATGTCATGTCCCCTAGTATAGCTACAAAGATTTTTGAAGCTTTGAGGTTTGGGTGTGTGTTGTGAGGGCTTGGGGTTTTATTTAATTTTATTTTTTTTATTTGAAGCAGTAAGATTCTATAGCATCTTACTAGTAATACTGGCATTAAGATATAAGCATTGTGGTAGTACCAAAAAGCCCCACACATGGAGTAATTTTGCTTAATGCTATTGTAAAAAACCAAACAAACTGCTTTGCAGTATTGCCATATTACCATTAGGGGAAAATGCATCATTTAAATCTCTAGTTAACAAAGTAACTTATGATATAAATTCTGGTTTCTCTTCGTTAGGTCTTTAAGGTGGTAGCTTATGTTTTCTCTGAGCAGGATTGAACATCACCCACGGTGACTTAAATTATGTTTCTTAGTATTGGTATAGGCCTGATTCTTGCATCAATAGAGTATACAAAATAGATTCAGTACAAACCTGTGAAGAATAATGGAAAAAAATAGTTTGTCAATCTATGGTGTATTAGGGGAGAATCTATGGACGCTGTTTATATTTTTACCGTGGCACTTCAAGGCTGGATTGTTTCCCATGGCACTCCAACTAAATAATTTAGTCTTGAAGCTGAATGATGTTCAGAAGAATATTCTTCCCTACTTCATTGCATGACAGCCACAAGTTAGAGGTGATCCTTGTTTGTAATGTGAAGTCACTAGTTTATTTCCCTCTCACCATTCCTGTGTGTATCCACTTTTCTCCAAGCTGTCAGTGAGCTCAGTTAAGTCTTTTATATTTTAAATTAAAACTAGTTAAATTTTTTTTTATACCATTTACTCAAATACCAAGAGAAGGCTGTGTATGAAGTTTTCAATAGCAAACTGTCCCTTTCATGGCCAAAATAAAACCAAGGAAGGATATCAGGGCAACAGTGGAGCAGCCTCTTCAATACCACCCAATCTTAAAAAACACATTAAGGTAACAATAACAGAAAATAATAAAGTTGGTGGCCTTGTATGGTTTTTGAAAGATGATGCTTGATTTGTTTTAGACTGACAGGGAAGGTAATTATTGTTTGCAGGTTCCTCCTGAGCATGTTGCCTGTCACTAGGCATTTGGAGTTTGGAAGCTTCAGTCTGAGCTCCTCAGTTCACCTTATTACTGACTACAGCACGGTGCAAGAGCAGCAGCAGCCTCCTGCTGGAACGGTGCAGGGTGCTCCCGGTGCCTTCCAAGTACCAGGAGATCAACAGGAAGTCAGGATGTGTCCCTGAGAGGTACCTTATTACATGGTTCTTGTAACTAACGTTGCAAAACCTGTTCAGCTGCACTTGTCCACAGCCCAGCCTTGCAGGGATCTCTTCAGTTCCATCAGCTCTTGCCAGATTTCATGGGCTTCTTCCACAGAGCCGGGTTTGTCTGTTTCGCAGATTTCCTGCCTCATGCGCCTGACTGTCAGCTTCAGGCAGATGGCTTCTGCCTTGCACTCCCGTTTGGCTGGGTTGTGCTATCTGTTCCCCTCTCAAACCTCCTGTGATGTCAACCAATTCATCTGACAGGCAGGACTATGGTGCAGTGAAGTATCAGTTGCACTGTGCCCTCCTCACAAGCTACCCCAGGGCTTACTTGCAATCTTTCCCATGTATCATTCCTTGTCTGTTGTGCAGCCTAACGGATGATATTGCACAGTTACAAGAGAAGGCAGTTGAAGATGGTGTGATGATATTTTAAATTTTCTTTTTTCTTGACTTTGGTCTTGTCTGATTTTGGCAGCCTTCTGGCAGAAGGCAGAGAAAGAAAAATGTAGTTATATCTATTATACAGAAGAAAAAAATCTGATAGATATTTTGAGGTACTGCAAACGATGGAGTGTGCAAGTTTAGGTAGAATTTTGCTCAAGGTTTTCCTTTGTAGCTCTCTAATTCATGTTTTGAGATTTTATTTTTTAATGCAACATGTTCAAAAACATTTTGCTAGTGCTAGAAAAAGCCTTTTGAATTTTCCTCTTGATACTTGAAGAGGTGATACTTTCATTCTCTTCTTGAAACTCTCTGGCTTTCTTTTAAGTAATAAAAATAGGGTGGTTTTGTTGTTCTTTTTTTTTTTCCTTCTGCTTTCACATGGAGTTAAACATCTTCTAGAACTCCATTTTCAGAATTTCCTATACTAACTTTTCTTTCAAGTCCCTGCACCTCAGCTTATTCTGTTTGACCTTATAAACCTTTTTCACTGTATTCTGTAGTTTTCACTGTTGTAATATAATTTTTATTCTTCCTTAAGAGTGGTGCAAACCCTTAAAAGACAGTTGAAATCTCTGGGAAGGCTCAGGCTATGAACCTAATGGACAGAAGCATCTTGAGATCTAACTTTGTTCCCTTATTTATTTCTACAGGTTTGCTCTGTCTAGCTTTTTTCCTGGGCATTTGCATAGTGAACTCCTCAGAGGAGGATTAATTTTGTATTGCAAAGTGATGAAGTACTCCCCATGTTTTAAATCTAATGTCATTTTAAAAGACACAAATATCTCCATCAAGAAAATAGTTATAAGCTGTAATATGTTGTTATGAACTAGATAAGCTCTGCCTCATTTATTTGGTAAACTTCAAGGAGCAACTGCTATATGATTATTGCAAACTTGTAGATTTCTTTGATTTAATGTTCAAAGCAGTTTTCTTGCTTTACAGCTGTTCACAGCTGTTGAAGGGTGTCTGATTTTGCAGGGCTGGAACTTTGGGGTGTGCTTGGCTTGCTGCCTGCCTTTCAGCAGCTTGTCATGGACAGATGTGATGTCTCCTCCCGAGTATTTTAAAGCTACTTAAGTGAATTCTTCAGACAGCACTTATAAATCCACATGCAGGCTTTTGAAGGCTAATAATTTAAACTGTAAGACTAAAAATTTAAAATCTCAGATGACACATTTGACATGCTACTCGGGGAGAACAGACACACACAAAAAAAATCAGTGTCAGCCTTTGCTAGTTTAAAAATATACTTAGAAAAAAATAAACACCAATTCTAAAACTCTGGTGATTATGTAAGATTATGAAACAGGATAATATATAATTCCATGGTGAGAGGAGCATGTTGCTCTACTTCGCAGTATGCCTGTAACTTGGATATTCATGTTTTGAACATGCAAGTAATTGTCATAGACTCACTATGTCTAGTTCACATCATTTCAGATTTATGTATGTAATTGAAAACGTGAAATGATTTGCACACCCATGACTAGGAGGTGAAATTTGGACTATAAATCAAGTCAGACTGCCGTGTCAGCCATAAAAGCTGTCACAGTTTCATGTAATTAGAGCTTCAGAAATGCAAGCCTAAAATATATTTGTTTGAAAATTGTTCAGGTCGACTGTTCTATACTGTACTGGCATAAAGGTAATTTCAAAACAAGTAGTAAGAACTTAGGTTGCTACTGGGCTAAAAGAAATTCTCAGTAGATCCAAATGTGGGTTTTATGTTTTTATTTTGTATCAATAACTTTCTCAAGGCACCAAGTGGAACACGAATGTGTTTGATGTTCAGTTTTTTCTTAAACTTCTAGAGAAAATGATGTGTGAGAAGTGATAGTATGTATAAAGAAGAGCTCAAAACTAGTGGTGGCTTGAATTTAATATTTCACTTAAGTCAATTTTGGTACTAAATTTTCCTGTTCCATCTCTCACATCCTTCTATTTCACTTCAATGGATTTACCATCCAGATAGATTTGTTTTATTCTGGGGGTGGTTTGTAGCTGCTTGTCAGCCACAAAAGCAAAGCTTGACTTGTCAAGCTGCACATAGAAGGGAGCAGACCATTTAAATTAAGTGCAGAGGCTCCAAGAGAACAGAAAATACTTTAATTAGGAATTGCACCTTGGTTTTGTTTTTCTTCCTTCATTGTGCTGCTTGAAGAAATGATTTGCTACACACACACATGCACACCCTGATGGGAAGTATAGGGATTTGGGGTAACTCTGCTGTGGTTTTTTGTGTCCACTTCAGGAGAAGTTAGAAGTGATCACAACCATCCTTTGTTCAGCTTTTTTGTGTCTGAATAGTCATGAATGATGATCCTCAAGTTGAACTAAACTGACTAATAGGAATTTGTATTGTGTGTGGCCCCTTAGGGGGATTTGAAGGTGTTTCTGCTTCTTAAAATGCATTTATTCTCACAGCAGTTTTATTGGTGGGCTTTTATTGCCACTGTCACCCATGAAGGACTGATTTGTAAAGCAGCACAGAATATTTTTATTTGCCTTGTAGCCAGATCTGGCCCGGTGTGCTGAGCAGTGGAGTTAAGCTTAGTGTGTTTACGAAGGGGTAACTGGGAAGTTCACCAATTTACACAGAGCCTGTGGCTTAGAGTAGCCTGCAAACAAAATAAGCTGTTAATCACATGTTTGCACTGAATTGGCCTCTTCCTATATGATCATGGTTTATTTCACTTGCATTTGTTTCATTATACCTAAGATGTAGGTCAGTGTTTTCAGATACTGAATCTTGATGGCTTAGAAACAAAATGCAGTTACTTTTGTGATTAAAATCTGGTAACAATGCTGCTGATGCATAAGGTGGAAGAAAATCCTGCTTCCTATCTTCTAGCATCTGTGATAACATAGAATAAATTTATCTGTTTCACATGTTCTTTGTAAATATGCCCATGGATCCATGTACATGGAGCTAAGGAGGGAGATGTCACATTTTTAATCTTTTTTGGTAGGTTGGTTTATTATTTTTTTTAAACTCATGTGATGTGCTTTGGGGTGTCACAGGATTTGTAGGGTGTGTGAAGGGGACTTCGGGTGTGCTCCTACCCAGAGCTGGGTGAAATAGAATGAGGGATTTAGCCTCCTGTGGTGACAGTATAACAGAATGTTCAATAAAGCTACCTCTACTGTGTCTCACTTAATTTAAGTCTCTGTAGTACTTTATGGAATTTACAGAGCTTTTATCTTTCAATATGCAAACTCAGGTCTGGGGCTAGGCTACCGCTTATGCAAATATTTGTCTCATCTGACCTTTATGGTACTTCTGGAGTTCATAAGTAGGCAATGCTAGGAAGGGGACCTGTGGCTTCAGACTAAAACATGTATCTTCGTCTCTTCTAGATTCTTGAGCATGTCAATTAAATTGGAGGCATCTCTTTCAATGTATGCGTAAGAAGAAAGTTACAGATCTTTAGTTTATAGGTTTGAGTCATCCTCAACTTATTTGCTGTTTTTCCCTAAGAAATCCCTTTCCCTTACCTACTTCTTTCTGCCCTCAAAGTTGTACAATTCCGAATGATGTTGACGCACAATGAGATGTATTAATGCAGCAGTCCATTTTCCTTTCCAAATGTAACCCATGTAGAATAATGAAAAGCACAGGCTGATCTCATTTGTGATATATGTGGTGTTGGCAAGAGATCATTTCTTCCCCTGTCCTTGATGAAAATGAGACTGTCAAAGATAGTAGCTGTCCATGTATTAGCAGATGGGTTTCCTTGGCTCTAAATGTCACCAAGTTTTATTATGATAATGGCTCAAGGAAGAAATTGAGGAGAATAGGTTGTCATTAGCTAAGCAGAATTTAACAATGAAAAAGCATCCTGACAAAGTTTATTTAGAAAGATGTCCCATCATCTTATAGTTTGTCATCTTTAGGGTTTCGGAGTTCTGGGGAAGAAAACAGAAGGTACAAAGATGCATTTAAAAAATTGTCATGGTTTGAGTTAGGACAGAAGTAATTCTGTTCAGTGATTTAGCTTCTCAGTGGAGTCTCTTAAAACTGCGGGTTCTGAAGTTAACGCCGCCTGCTTCTAGCAGTGATAATTCTCTGTGTTTGTAGTTACTGCCAAGGACCAGTGTGCAGAAAGGCTCTTGCATATGTTTTCTTCTGTGCAGACCAAGGTCACTGCTCAATCTTGTGCACTGTTCTGGGGGTGGAGAAAGTAAAAGGCTGCACCTGGAGGGAGGAGTGGCCAGGACACAGGGCACCCTAAACTGACCAGAGAGATTCCATCCCATATGTATTGTATTCAGTAGAAAGCTGAGGGATCACAAGGGTGAAGCTCTCTTCTTCAATGGCTGTTATCTGAGGAGGACTGTCTCTCTGCCTTTGATCTTAGTCTATGCATTTCTGAATGCAGTTCTGGAATCCAGCTTCTGAATCCAGTTCCTGTCTGACATTGGATCCAGTCTGCAACTTCCCCTGTACCTTCACAGCATCAGGGGGGGTGGGGTTCAGTACTGGTTTTGTTTATATTTGTATGTATTTCACTTTATTATTACTATTTTCATTAAAGCTTTTTTTAGATTTCTAATCTCCAAGTCTTTCTCCTTACTCCCTTTCTCTTCCCCTATGGAAAGCGAGAGGGGTTGGTTGGTGGAGAGGAGTCATTTTTCTAGTGTCTAGCCTGGCCCTAAACCTTGACAAAAGTAAAAATCATTCTTTGTGCCTCATCTTTAATGTCCATTAATGAAACCTGTCTGAAGTTGGTTAGTTTGTGGCAGATAATTGGTAGTTTTGATTAAAGCATTCTTTCTAGATCCACTTTCAGTAAAAATACTGGGAATTAACTGTGTCAACCGATCAGAAAATCTGTAATGTGATTGTTGTAGTTTATCTTCAATATTGGCAGTAAGTAGTGTGGCTCATTTTGAATTTGAATCTTTCCCAGATTTGTGGTAAAATGTTCAGTAACTGTCATCTCGGTGCATTGTCTTCCAAGATTAGTGTTTATTTTTTTGTCTTAAGAAAACAGTTGCAATAAGGTGGCTCTAAAATATATGCAGAACTCTGAATCTGAGTGTTACAGATGGTTGAGTATCTGCATTCCTCCTATCGTGAAGCAAATGTTAATACAGTGCTTTATTATGGAATATAACTTTAGGAAATAATCTACTGAGCAAGTCCTTTGAGACAGTAACTGCGCACTGGGTAGGTAATTAAATCTAATGAAGTGTTTTGAGAGCAACATGTGCTTAGCCAAGACTGAACATGTACAGCAGACAGTCGAATATCTACCCCTACCAGCTATGAAATGTCAGTACAAACTTTTTTCAGTATTTTGAGTGCAGTACCAATGAGCACCTAAATTGGCTATTAGATTTATACACACCCGGAGTACCCTTGCTCCCTGAGGAGGAGCATTAAGAGTAAAGGAAATATTGTTTCCCCCTCTCACCTTTAGAAAGCAAGGGGACAATAGTATAAAACCAAAAATAAAACCCCGAAGCTTTCTGAACTGACTTGCACAGAAGTGGTAGGACTGCAAGGATTGAATCATGAAAATTTTACTAAGGAGTATCTTGTATTTCTCTTTTGCTTTCTGCCTAGTTGTGCCAAAGTAACTTGTGATGAATTTGCTTTATGGCTTGTTTGTGTGTATTTGTCTTTTTTTTTGGGGGGGGGTTCTGTTTTTTTTTGCTTCTAAATTAACCAAACAGCAAGTCCTCAAACGAGATGGGCACATTACAAATTTCCTGTGAGCCTGCTTTTTCTCTCAAGCCTACCTCTGCCATTTGTGGTCCTCTGGTCTGTGGTAGACAGGATGTGATTTCAATAAACTGTCACTGACTTTACTCTGTGCTGTGTGGCACTGTGCTCAGCATTGAAAGCTCAGAAGGGAGGAGTGGGGGGGGATGTTTGTGATTATGACTTTTATCTTTACAAGCAAACATCACCCATGCTGAGGCCTCACTTCCCTAGAAGCAACTGGACATCTGCCTGCTGATGGAGAGCAGTGGATTAATTACTCTTTGCTTTTCTTATTCATCTGTCATTATCTCCATCTGAGTCTTTTTGCCTTCTATTTTTCACTCCCATCACCTGGGAGAGGAAGGGAATGGGCGAAAGGCAGGGTGGGTGTTTGGCTGCTGGCTGGGATCTAACCACTACAGACGCTGTCACTGGACAGCTGATGTGGAATAGGCTTAAGCCACTGCAGATGGAGGAGGAATGTGAGTCTAGACCTTTTTTATGAAGTAAGAGGCCATAGTCAGCTGTTCAGAGGGAGGGATTTTGCTTTCTAGCCCTAGTCATAATGACTGCAGGTTGCATGTTGCAGGTGCAAGATGGGCTTTGAAACTAAGTTCAGGATCTCTCTGGAAAAAGAAAACCCAAGTGAAGCTGTGTGGGGTTTTTTTTTTTTTGAAGCAGCTATGAAAATGGTCAGCTGATGGTATCTGGTGTTGCTTTTCAGAAGGGGTTTGTGTAATGAGCTATGGCACCCTGGGACTGTCAGACTGTTCTTGTGCTTGGTTGAATGGATAAACTATTGGGGAGACTTTTTTGAGAATTTGGATGTTTGTGACTTTGGAATATTGTGTTTGTGTAGCCTCTGTTTACAGAGTGAGTTACAGAATGGAAGATTTCTGGATTGATTTATTATTGGAGGATAATATTAATTACAGCCTAACTCTTAGCAGTAAATTGATGTGATCTGACTGTGGAACTGTTTTTCTGCATGGATAAGCAGGTGTATTAAAAACAGAGATATATCAGGGGTTTTACTTTACCTTTTATTTTTCCCATGTTAAAGTTGGTGAGCCAGTTCAAGGTTAAATGAGATTACCAGACCATTAGATAAATATTTAATGCAGAATGCAGATCTTCATCAGTCATTATCTTAACACCTCCTGAGATAAATAGGGTACTTGATTCATTTTTGTGCAAAACTCTGTTCAAGTTCCCTTTAAAATGAATCAGCTGCAGCTTCATCAGGTTTTACTTAATGAAGTTATGGTGCCATATTGCTACATACCAGCATAATCAGAGATGCACACTCGGTGAAATTAAAATTGCATATTTTCAAGACTTAAATGAAGTTCTGTAATCATCAAGTCCAGGAATTAAATAGCTGAATTAATCTGGCAGAAGCAGAGTTGAGAGAAATTACTGAAAGTGAGAAAATGAAGTTGGAAGTTCAATTTCTTCATTGTTTTAGTTGTACACAGTCTGTTACTGATCGGCAAACTGGGCAGTTAAAACATCTCCGATGAGGCAGGGGAAGAGCTGAGAGTGCAGACAACAAATCTGCTCATCAGTTGAGTCCGTAGTAGCTAAAGAATATCATAAACTTGTTCCTTGTGTTTCTGCTGTTCACTGTCAATACCTTTTACAAATTGATGGGGGAAAAAAAAAATGTAATCTCTGGCAGGGTTACTAATCCTGTAATTATTTTTTTTTATTTTAAAAGTGTGTGTAATGAGAGCACTCCAGGATCCTGGGTAGAAGGTTAATAGCCAGCCCTGACAAAATAGCCAGTATCAAGTGCAGTGCTCAAAATTCCAGATTTGCTTTATGGATGTGATTGGTCAACTGGAATTATTTAGTGATTTTTAACTCAATGAAGCCAAGAAAAATCTTCTTACAGCAGTCACAGGTAGTGCTTCAGTGTTGTTCCAAATAAGTCTGTGATACTTTTACTCAGACTTGAACTTTTTAAGCTTAAGAAAACAATCCATCCTAAAAAAGGTAAGGAAGCCTTTACATTTAGTGATGCATCAATGCACAGGATCACTCCTTGAAATGCAGCAGTCTTTGCTTTCTCTTCTACCTGTTTCTTCTCCTCTCCAAAGTATTCAGCTTAATAGGAAAATGATATTTCTCTAAACTTCATGCCTTTTGCCTTTATATATATGTATATATGTGTGTGTGTTTATGTAAACAGGTCAAATTAATTACCTGTTTTTTTGTGGCATATCTGTAACTTGAAAGTTTTAAAAGGTTGTGTGCATCTGTGCTGTACAGCTGAATTTCTAATTANAATCTCTGATTAGGCAGGGGAAGAGCTGAGAGCGCAGACAACAAATTTGCTCATCAGTTGAGTCCATAGTAGCTAAATAATATCATAAACTTGTTCCTTGTGTTTCTGCTGTTCACTGTCAATACCTTTTACAAATTGATGGGGGAAAAAAAAAATGTAATCTCTGGCAGGGTTACTAATCCTGTAATTATTTTTTTTTATTTTAAAAGTGTGTGTAATGAGAGCACTCCAGGATCCTGGGTAGAAGGTTAATAGCCAGCCCTGACAAAATAGCCAGTATCAAGTGCAGTGCTCAAAATTCCAGATTTGCTTTATGGATGTGATTGGTCAACTGGAATTATTTAGTGATTTTTAACTCAATGAAGCCAAGAAAAATCTTCTTACAGCAGTCACAGGTAGTGCTTCAGTGTTGTTCCAAATAAGTCTGTGACACTTTTACTCAGACTTGAACTTTTTAAGCTTAAGAAAACAATCCATCCTAAAAAAGGTAAGGAAGCCTTTACATTTAGTGATGCATCAATGCACAGGATCACTCCTTGAAATGCAGCAGTCTTTGCTTTCTCTTCTACCTGTTTCTTCTCCTCTCCAAAGTATTCAGCTTAATAGGAAAATGATATTTCTCTAAACTTCATGCCTTTTGCCTTTATATATATGTATATATATGTGTGTGTGTTTATGTTAACAGGTCAAATTAATTACCTGCTTTTTTGTGGCATATCTGTAACTTGAAAGTTTTAAAAGGTTGTGTGCATCTGTGCTGTACAGCTGAATTTCTAATTAAGTAATAGCTTCTAATGTCTAATTATGGAACGATTTTGTAGATGCAGTACAAAGGTGCAAGAAGATAGCAAGACAGCACTCATCTTGACTGCCCAGTTAGAGCCTTGAAGCTGCGTTCATCTCATGTCCACCCATATTTAGCACAACTCCCAGAAGCTTCAGATGACTCATGAGCTCTCTGCTTTCCCTGTTGTAGCTCAGAGTTCTGCCACTTGACCACAAGCGGGATGCTTACTGACTGTGTGATGAAGTCTGAATTTGATAGTTCCACTTCTTTAAACTGAGACCTGTAGGTACTAAAAGTGCAAAATACTATTTTTCAAGCTTTCATTATGCAGATACTTTTCTGTGGTTTTATGGTCTTTTTAGACCTTTACATTCACTAATCAATTACAACAGACCTCATTACAGGGTGGCTCATTTAGTATGTTCCCAAGGAAAACTTCAGTTCCGCTCATGTATTCAGCTGTTTGCTACACTCTGCCTCACTCCCTGGGGCTGTTCTGAGCTTCTGCATGCAGACATACGCCAGGTTCAGCCAGGTGTACCAGCAGAGCCTCAGTGTTCTGGGCATGTTGTCTGTGATGGTGTGAAATTGCACACCTTTCTGTTACAACAAACATCAGAAAAAAACTTCTCAAGAGTTTGGGGAGGCTTTCTGGGGAAGAGTTGTGCTGGTACAGCATATGGCCTTCAGTCTGGCTAATAGTAACAGGGTAACAAGTTAACTTGCACTTTTATTACAGGAATTAGCAAAGGCTGTAATGTAAGTTCTGTGTTAGAATTGCTGCTTGTAAATGACTTCTGACTCCACATCATCCAAAATTCCTGCTGATGGGTGTTGCTTGGAGCCACAATTTAGGAGCTTTAATCTAGGAGGGCTGCAGTGACTGACTAGTGATGGAAATGTGCTCTTTGATTGCTTTAAATCTCCCAGCAAATGATTAAAGCGTGTTTACAGATAGAGGAAAAGTCACTCCTAAGTTGTTAAATGAGTTGATTTGAATCTGGGAATAGGGGTGGTTTCATTACAGAATCGTTCCCCAGGTATTCTGGAGTTACCACTATAGTGGCTCTAGGTTTCTGTGATTTTTAGTGTGAGGTTTTGTGTTCACTTTTGTTTTGCTAAACTTTATTAGATGTGAATTGATTTGATTTGCTGAACATTTCTTCTGTGAGCTTTCAGGAAGAAAACTAAGTGCTGCAAAAATACACCATGCAAGTACTGAATACAGGATCTTATTTGTATGGCTAAATGCCATTTATCCAGAAATCAGGTAAATATATCTAGTATTCCATGTGCCCGCTAGTGAGTAAGTATTTATAGGTAAAAGAAAACAAGTGACGGGATCCTGTGATAGGAGGAAAATGTGTGTGTTTCCATAAGCTGTTCTAGTATAAATGCATTTTGTTCTTATTATCTAACATACTTAATTTTGTAGTCAGTTTTTATAGTTGTCAGTTCTGCAAAACACTAACCACTAGATACACTTGCTTTAACTTTTTTTCCTTGTTTATAAGTACATGCAGCACTTGAATGTGTAAAAATTCTGCATTTAAGGCAAGTTTGAGGGGCAGAAGTAGTTAAGTGAAGCTAAACAAATGAGCCAGTCTAAGATGTAATACAGTGAAATTTTTTTAGCAAGTTTGGTGTTTTTCTGAGAAGTACCATTAGAAGCTTTATAATAATGCTTGAAAAACATATTGCTGTCTGACTGGAGTAACATTGAATATGTACAGTATCCAAATAGATGTATTTATGGGGTAGATAATCATGTACTGGGCATCCTTAGTTATAGTATAATTTAGTCTGACTATTGTAAATTCTGCCTGTACCTGAGGTGAAGATACTGTAAGAGTAAACACCATGTGAAACTTTGAGAACTCCTTATTCTGCAGTCTGTAGCTGTACTTCCTCAAACAGGAGTGGTTGGGGGAGGTGGGTATTAATGCTCTGTGATTTAGTGGCACCCAGCGAATGTGCACCTCAAGTCATGGACAGTAAGAAAAAAAAAGAGAAATGAGCCTTTAGATTGACTGCAACAAGGCATCCAAACTCTCGGCCTAATTGAGACCTCGTGCTGAAAAGCTGGTATTTCTTTACCATCACTGTGGGTGTGTTTCAGGAAAATGCAAAACTGCAAGTTGCTGCCGGCAGTGTGAGTGCACTGGGATTGTGTCATGTTCCCGACAAAAGCTTTGCTGTGCAGCCACATGACTGCGGCATCCAGAAATAATCACATAATCTTGCTGCTAGAGGCCCTGCATTAGACTCATAGCAGAACTCTCTATGTACAGTCTAACTGATATTTTTTTTTCTTTTCTCCTTTTTTTTTTAAGCTGAAGATGGAAGGAACTTTCTAAATACACCAGGGCCCTTAGATTACTTGTCTGTTTTTTATTTACCAGGCATTGTTGAAAGTGAGCTGTATACTTACAGAAAATTGAAATAGTACAAATATGTAATAATTAAAAAAAATTATTTTTTGCTTTAGAGGGAGCATCTTAAACACAATTCCTTGCCATTGCTTGTGAAAAACTCTCCGGGACAAGTTGCAGTTAATTGAATTTCCATGTTGTTACTAGGGTTATGGTTTTTATTTCAGGTGGCATTTCTGAAAATCTCAGTAATTCTCTTATGCAACCACTGGCAGCAATAATATGCTCTGAAAAAGTGCAAGAGGCCCATTCAAGGCTAGGACAGAATTTAGTGCTTTAAATGGGAAATCTGTTGAACAACCTGGTCTAGTGAAAGATGCCTCTGCCCATGGCAGGGGGATTGGACAGGATGTCTTCTAAAGAATCCTTCCAACCCTATACCTTTGCTACCTGCCTTTCCTGTTTAGATGACAAAAGGAGGCAGATGTTATTTGTTAAGTAAAAACCTGATAGATCTGAAGCGTTGTGGTGTTTGGTTTATTTTTTTCGGTCTCTGAATGTAATGTTATGGAAGTGTAAGAAATTCAGATATTGCTTTGGTTTAGGTTTTTTGTTTTTTTTTGGTTTTGGTTTTTTTTTGTTTTTTTTTTGGGTGAGGGTTTTTTCCTTTTTTTAAGTTCCATACGCAGCATGCCATCTTTCTTTCCCTGTTGTACACAACATTTAGAAGGCTGTTGGGAAGGGATGCTTTAGCTTTTGCCAGGGTAGGTTTCTCTTGTCACTAGAAATTATCAAGACAGACAGTTCTCTTATTTTGGGTAACCAAAGCAGGAGGGAGGGAGACTGGCTGCACAGAACTTGGCTGTGTAAAAGCTGAAGGTTGTTCTGCAAGTCTTCTGTGTTCAGTTGCAGGGGGAGGGAGTTCCAGTGTCAGGCTGGTTAGAATTGCCAGTTTTATGTGGACAAGTCTTAGCAGCTGACTGACATAAATCAGTGCCTTCTGTCTTGGGTAGATTTTCCAATATTTATCATCTGGCCTGCCCTTGTCAAATGCATTTTTATGAACACTTACTCCTTGAACTTTCACCGCAGTTGAAGCATCCTACATAACCAGGTATCCAGTGCAGTTAGGTAAAAGAGGTGTGGAATATGTCACCATTGTTTTGAGGTATCATTATAATTTTGCCACCTTGTTGCTCTGACTTCAAGCTTCTGGTAAAAGTGTGGAAGATCAACTTAATTCCCTGTTCATTTCCACAGTTGCCTGTAATGTCTTCACCAAACTGATTGCTGAAGCTGCCTCCCCCCCCCGCCCCATCTCTTTCGATGATATATTCAATAATACCAAAGTCTCATTCTAAACAGCCTGTAGAATTTTTAGGAGAAAATATACATATGGTTAGTTGCACAATAAATTACTGATGTCGGAGACTTCTTAGAGCCATTTTTCTTTCTGTCAGACCATTACAATGTGCTTGTTGAGTTTCAGATGTAGTGGGCTTTTAAATATGTAATACAGCTCTTCTGTTGTATGAAAAGATTGCTGTATACATGGAAAGTTATTTCAGCAGAGCTTGCTGGGCTTTTTAACTTGGCTTGCAAGTAATAAAAATGACATAATAAAAATCTTGTGAACAGTTGTTCGCAAATTTTGTCTCTAACTTTTCTTACTGCTTAGTCATGTTTTTTTTTTTCCTCGGAGTATTAATTGCTTAAAATTATTAGAATTTATGGTACCAATACTATTTAAGCTCACTGAAGGGTTACTGTGTTGAATCAAAGTGAGGCAGAGAGATTCAGATTCAGGATGTTGCAGCCTTAGTTAAATAAAAAAGCTGAATTTCTTCAGCTGCAATCATTTCAGATTGTAACTTCAGGCAGGGTTGAATTTTGGATTTAACCTGTCCCATTCCTGCAGGCTTCATGTGAGACTGGTGGTGCTGTGCGTGGGGGTATAAGCTCTGTTAGAAAAGAATGCGAAATGCTTCCCAATAGTTTAGAGTAATTTAATCTTTAATTATAATATCTTCTATCCGAGAATCTCCAAGCGTTTTACGAATGCTTATGGCTTTGTTCTCACGATGTTCTTTTGTATTGCAATGCTTTGCAATAAGGGAGTGCTGTGAGAGAAATGTTACCTTAATTTTCCACAGGAGGTGGGCATGTTATGGATCTAGAGCAAGTTCATGAAAACTTCTCATGCGAGTCACAGGATAGACCACAGTTTTATTAAACTTAATCATACAGTTGCAGGGTAAAATTAAAGGCTGTAACCATATTGTTCAAGCCTAGAACTGTTCCACGGTCACAGAAGGATTCAGTACCAATGTTGGTAACAGATACTCGCACAGCAGTCAGCAGCACTGCCAAGGACCAAAGCTGATATTTTTTCTCATCATTTGCAGAACATGAATGTTAAAATAGAATGAAATCAGGGAAGTCTATTCCTTAATTAATTGATTAGTCTGTTCATTCTGCTTTTTTCATCTTATTTTGTTTTTTTTTGTTATTCTTTTGCACAGCTGAGTAATGAAAAAGTTTGTGGAATGGCTTTATAAAAGCTGCTGTGCTTAACCACATGACTAGAAATTAGAAAACTGAAAGAAACACAGTGAGAGAAAACATACTAAATGAATGAGGCTACAAATCTCAGTTGCAAGAGTTAAGAGGATGAAAGTTCTGCTGTTTCCTTGGGGGCCTCCTTATTTCTATTTCTGTTTTTTTTCCCCTTGTCTTATTTCATCAATATAGTTTTCAGCTTGGTGTTTCTTCACATCATGCTTCCTTACCAAAATGTCACCAGCCTAGTAATGCTTCAGGTTACAATCTGTGTCGCAGCAGCAGCCTAAAACTAGCTGGAGTTACTTGGTTTTGTTCATACCTCCCCAATGTGGCCATTTCACAATGCATTTGTAAAAAGCAGTGAACTTGATATGAAAATACTGTATTTTAATGATTTCACGTTTCAACCCCTCCCAAGCTGGGCAGGCTTTGGTGGAAAACCAATTTTATTAAACAAAGAAATCATTAGAGAAAGTTTCTTGGAGACAGGGTTTCAGCAAAGAGGAGGTCATGTCTATTCAAGTTGAAAACAGTGAAATGCAGAAATTTATAAGCAAGCTTTTGTGAAAAAGTTAAAGAAAGCTTCAAATATTCCTGCTTGAAAGGTTCTGCTGTTCCTTAGATGCACATGAATGCTTCTGTGCCTAAAAGGAAAGCCCATAAAAAGATGAAGGCTTCTTGTTTGTATGTCTTGTGTTGGTGGTGTTTCCTCCGGTCTTCACGCTGCATCAACACTTGTCTGTCTGTGAGGATCTATAGAGTTGGCCCTAGTGAAGTCAAAAAAGGAGACAGACGTGCCAGTGCTGCAAAATACAAAATGGACTTTCTCTGAGGATCTGATGGAGTTTCTGTGTGGTCTTAGGTAGCCTGAATTGTTTTCACTTCACAAATCGGAAGAAGTTATTTGTGAAACTTAGATTTATCATGTTGCCTATATAGTGGGAATGCATTAAACTTCTGTGAGAAAATAATCAAGGAAACTTTTATGTAGCAAGTTGTAAAGATGAATTGTGCATCTGATTGGTTCCACCAATCAAATGATTTGTGACACCTCTAGATGAATCTGAAAATAAGTTTTAACATGGCAAAAATCAACACAACAAAATGAGCAAAACCCAGTTTGATTTACAAGTTCCTTTGTAGGTCTGGGTTTGGCTCCTTGTGAGTCTTTAAACCTTATTTTCCCAACGTGTATGCAGACTGCTCTTACCCTTTTTTCTCCAAAGTATTTCCTTTTTTCCTAATCCTCCTCTGTAGTCTCATTCTTCATCACAAGAATAGGATTTTTTTTCTGGTTTTGCCTACAGTGAGGAGAACAGGATTTTCCGTTTCTGCAGTTTGGCAATTCTCGGTTGCATTGATTTCTCTGCTAAAAATGCAGATTTCTTAAAATAATAGTTGTCGTGAAGATTGATTTAAATTCATATATGTAATAATAAATGAAGGTGATTGTGCATTAAATTGCCACACATGAAGTGTGGAAGTCAACTTCTTACCCCATTTTCCTGAGTCATGGTTTTTAATTTGTGCTTTGAAGCACAGAACGAATGCAAAACACTCGCCGTGGTTGCTAACAAATGGTGTGCTGCTCAGCTCCAGGGCTAAAAACACCCAAGGTGTTGGGTTCTTGGTGGTTCGTGCAGGCCCTGACCAGGTCTTGCAATGGGGTAGCAGGGCAGCTGTGATTGCTCTGCAGGTTCCAGTGAAGTCGTGCTGAACAGGCACCGTTTCCCGGTGAAGGTTCTCATGGGACTTGTCCCTGCTTAAACGAGGCTTGTGCATTGTGTGCCTTTGACTTAACTCACAGGTGATGGATGTGATGGTCCTTTGAATCGTCACTTTTTTATTTTATGTAGATAGAAAATCTTAATGGGTTCTATTCTCTGTATATTACAGTCCCTTGTCTTTAATTTTTTTTCCCAATTTTTAGTTTGCAAGTGAAAACCCAATTGTGACTGTTTTTTAAAGATGTTTCTGTTTGCATCTGCATTTGATGTAAACAACATCCAGTGGATTCCTGTAAGTGTTCTGGTAGCAGAGGGATGCTAAACCAGCATTCTCATTTTTCTTAATTTTCTTCACTACTAGATGGAGAGAGTTGAACATGACACCCCACCCCCTACCTCCACCTTCCTGCTGCAGCATTTTAGTACCTTGCATGTTTACAGAATGTATGTGACAGGCTTCTAGAGGAAACCTTGAGGTTCAAGGATGCCCACTGATATCCTGAGAGTGACAGAGAGCTTTCTTGTTACCATTAGTCACTGATGCATCTTCCTCAGCAAGCATTGCTTCCTACGCCGCCTTCTCAACCCCTTTGGATCAAAGCTTGTCTACCACATTTGGAACAGGAACACACTCAGCTTTTCATTTACAATGCTTAAAAAAAAAAAAAAAATNCATTGTTGAACCTGACATCAAGATGTGCTAAATGCAGCAAGAATACAATGCTGGAGTTCTTTTTGCTTGATTTGTTTGTTTTCTGAAGAATTTTTGAGTAAAAAAGAGGTAAATAGGTTGCCTTTTTTTGGCTTGTTCTGCATTGTTATTCATTGTTGAAAGAATAACATACCTGTAGCTGCTTGTCCTGGAAGTAAAATCCAGATAATTACTTGTTGCTCTGCAACAAATTGTTGTGAACACTGCACACAGTAGCAGAAGCTAGTTTCTGAAAACAAAACCTCTTACTAGGT
>VWZY01005833.1:31923-54767 GCA_013399075.1 Chloroceryle aenea
TAACACTTCTGTGTAAGTGTTATCGTAGTGCTGTAGCAAGAGCACTACTGTTTAAAATTTGCAGAATGAAAAAAACCCCAACATTTTCTCATTACAAGAAAATGAGGAGCAACTTATGCTGTCATCTTGTGTTCTGTAACTGGTTTAGTTTTTTTATCCTAAACTTAGAGCAGGTAACTGAAGTTTTTGCTTCAGCTTCTCATCTGAGCGAGGGGATCTTGTGTTATCTCAACATGACACAATTTTTTGATTCCAACAACTGAAATGGGCTTATGAAAAATATGTGGAGGTTGACAGTCCTGTCCAGCAGTGCAGATCCCAAACCACTAATTGATTTCAGGTAACCACGCAAGACAGCAACAAATCCAGTTCTCTTTCCAGAGTCAGGTCGCATATGTCATACAGAAAAAAGGTGTTTCTGGAAAGGAGGTAAGAGCACAACTGAACAGCTGAACAAGTAGACAAGGACTTGAAGCTGTACTACCGAAAGGCAAGGGAGGAAAAGCAGTGTGGAGCTAAAGCCCATGCAGGTCTACAGAGCCAGTCTGTTTCTTCTGTTTGGTGTTCTTCCTTTTTTCTTTAAAGCTTACTGTGAAGTCTTGAGGCTAGAGATGGCTTCTCAGGATGATTTGAGAACACTGCAGCATAACCAGATCATGATGAAGCCTGCTTATAGCTATAGTAATGTAAATATTGCATTAAGGTTGGTTAAACTGTAGAAAGGGATGCAGCAGTTTTTTGAGAACTATAATTGCTTAGGTTATTGCCAAGCTAGAATTAAAACAGGGTGGGGTTTTTTTGTTAATAACCAAAGATGGAAGATGGGAAGTATGAGGAGTGGTATAAAACTGCTTACTGTTATGCTATTAAGAATTTGTTGGCATATCCACTTTAATATATGGAGTTGAGAGAATTGCTTTTATTGCCAGTGACTCTGTCACTCTCTCAGAATGACATGGATAAAGTAGATTTTCCCAAGTAATTGTTTTGTGCACGTGAGATAAATGGGATAAGCAAAGAGTTAAGAAAGTTTTATTTCAGCTTTGCAAGAAGAGTCATCCTGTTTTATCAGTTCATTATCAGCAACCAGTTCAATCTGTCAGTTTGGTGCTTTATGTGAACTTTTCCAATGGCAACCAGCAAAGATTTTTCTTCCCTTGTATACAACTCTAAATCTGTCAAAGTCTGCCTTCAGCCTGGCTGTTCATCCATATGCTGCAGAAGCACTGAAAGAAAGCAAATGCAGCTACTTCTTAGAAGTATTTTACTGTGCTCTGGAATGCTGGATGTGGAAGCCAATTAGTATTTTTGGGAAGTTTCTTTTCTTTGTTCATTATTTCTCCTTGCAAATTTTCACCTGGGTGTATGCAGATGAGTTCATATTTATCTCACTAGGATGGTATGATGTCTGAATGGCAGTGGATAACGATGAAAAAATCTGATCATGTTCTAGCATCTTACAAAACAGTTTCTCTAAGCAGTTTAACCTTTCCTGGGAAAAGGAAACAGTTACCGGGGAGCCTTATGTGTGCTTGTAGATCATAATGTGTTTTTACACCTAAAGCAACTATAAACTTTTGTTTTTTCCCAGAATGCTGCTGTGGTTCAGTAGTTTGTTTTTAAACTGAGCCAAGATAACCATAACAGCTCATTATGGGTACAGAAACCAGATGTCAAGAGTCAAGGAAACGTCTTGATAGCCTATAGCTGGCACTTGACCTTCTACTGATGAAGATGTGAAGTGTGTAGGATTAGATGGTCATCTGGTCCTCTAAAATTATAGCTCTCATATTAGAAATCTGTGTTAAAATATTTCTGGTTCTTATTTCTGTGTATGTTCTGATGAGAATCTGCCAGGATTTTGGCTTTAAGGAAAAAAGTTTTGAACCATCAGAAGAGTAAACCTGAGCATATGTGAAAACCTTCTTCCCTATTAAACAGAACTCATGTATTTTTCCTTCCTTCTCAGTCCTCCCAGTTTGCTGCAACATAACTTCTGCCATCATGTCCATGAGACTGGGTGATTTCAAGGCATTAGGAAAAATAAATCTATCAGTGTGTACTTGCAAATGAAGGCATCCCGCAGTATGTTACCACTAAAAGCACTTGCAGTTAGAACAAGTAGTTACAAGTCCACTGACTAGGTAGTTTGGGTTTTTTTCCTCTCCTGGATGGAGAATGTCCTTCTTACTTTACTTTTTCAATGTGTGTTGTAATTGCTGGTTTCTTGATGAATCCATAGTAACAAACATGGCTCGTTACGTTTTGTGGTTTGTGGTTTGTTGGGTTTTTGTGTGGTTGTTTTGTTTTGTTTTTTGTCTTGATGCAAGAACATTGGTGTTGTCCTGAATGAGATATTGCCAACAAACGAGATTTAGAGCCTTTAGAATGCCTTTAGTATGTTCAGTAGAACTGTAGTACAGCAGAATGGAGTTTTTCTATCCAAGGCTTTTCTACCAAATGTAGGAAAAAAAAATTGGAAGATAATTCTTATCTTACCCCAGTAGTAGATGCACTTTCCAAGAGATCCTTGTCTCTCTCTTGTTCTCCCATTTGCTCTATTTCTCTTCTGCCAGTGTTTTAATCTTGATTGATTTGGGTCTTAGTTCATAGGCATCTCATTTTTATTTGCTGCAGAGTTATTAGGACAAGTTTATGGCATTGGCCAACAGAAGCAGCACATCTAGAACTCCATAGGAAGTGACTAGAAATTTTTCTTGAAATTAACTTTGGTTCTTTAAATCTCACTGCTTTTCCTGTCTAATTTGATTGGTTTTTTTGGGGGGATAAGCCAAGGCTGCTAATCCACATGTAGTTTGAAGCCATCTGAACTGAGAAGTTTTGAAGGCAATATCTGCATATGTTTGTTCCTGGATATACTTTGCCCTTGCAGAATTGGTCTTTTTACTTCATGTTCATGGTCTCGTGTGGGGTTGGCTGGCATTTCGCTTGTGGAGATGTAGAGTCTGTGGATGTGAGACTTCCAAACTAGACCAGGTCGTTAATGCTTGGGGGGAATGCGCCGTGATTTGACTGCACCAAAAAAGCGTTACGCTTTTTCCTCTCTCCTGGGATGCTCTGACTGTTTATGCCTAAGTGAGAGCTTTCTTGGCACAAGCTGACAGACAAACCTAAGAAACAGTCTGAAAAAAACTGTGCTTTTGACTCTCTTCCCAGCTAGGAACTGCACTGATTTTATGAATGGGGAGAAAATCCTCAGAGCATGTTATCTGAGTCTAGGTGGCATTTCTGGCTAGGATGGATAAGAAGCCTCTGCATGGACTAAGTCAGATGGGAATGTGAAGCAATAAACTACCAGCTTAGGAGTCTCACACAGATGTCATTTTTCACTACCAAGCATGTACATTGAAGAGATATGAATATAAAAGAATATTAGTGACTGGGAGGGTAAATTTGTGATAATCTGTGACTGAGAGCTTTGTAGTGCCCCGAATGCCACCTTTCTTTTGGCTTAAGGGAAAGGGACACTTCACGTTCTTTAGACAACAGAAGTGTATGTCTTAAAATTCTAACAGTACATTGCCTGCTATTCTGTTGTGTGTCAGTGTTGATCTGGGGGGATGTGTCTCTCCCAGCAAACATCTCCTCGGTTCCTGTATGAGACGTGCTTAGCGGAAAGTCACTCTTTTGAGTACATAACTTTATATTTTATTTTATGGGATTGTGCAAGCTGCTGTCTCTGGTTAGGATTGTGGCTCACTTGGGAATCAAGTTGTACTTCTTTTGCTTGTTTATTTTGAACCTTTCTAGTAATTCTGAGATAATAAGAGAATGCTACAATGCTCGATTAAAGACATATGTCATGACATGTGATGGAAAAAGAAGAGCACTGTACTGTTTTTTGCTTTGTTTGTTTGTTTTTAATTGCGAGTCACTGTGTTTCATCCAGCCAAGGCTTTATACAGCCTCTTGTAAGAACTTTTTGGGTCTTGCCATGATACCAGAGTCCTATGTCTTGTCTGAAGAAGATCCTGTTACGGTATGAGATTTGAACTTTGTGTGTGTTTGCTGTAGGATTTCCAACCCCCAGCTGTAGGCTGTCAAGGAGGGTGGGTCAGCCTTAATATGTAAATACCTTATGGACAAAAACATTTCTCATAATTAGGTACAGTGAATACGTGCCATGTTTTTATGGTTTTATACCTTAACTTTTCCTTCAGAGAAATGTAACTGATTTCTCTCTAGGCTAGACAGGCTAGCAACAGCACAGCCTTGGGGATAATAGCAGGATTTGTGCTGCATATCCTAAACTTGGCTAGATTACTGTGAATACTGAACATTAACCCTGAGTACAAGTCTGGGTTTTGATCTGATTTTAAGCACAGACACAGGAAAATATATGTTTAAAATTTAATTCTGGTGTAAAGTGCCCTAAGTGTCTCATCTGTCTTATTCCTTCTGAAGGAAATCTGACGTTCCGCAGTTGGCATCTTGCTTGTCATGAACTGTTGCTCTCACTGTAAGTACTGTTTTCCAGGAAGTGATTTTAAATAACTTACCACCAGCTAAAAGTATTTGCTGAAATATCCTTTCATATTTTACTTTGTCGAGTCCTTTGCAGTGCAAATGGTTTAGTTCTTCGGTGAGGAGCAATGTGCTTTGTACTGGCAGGGTGAAGAAGGTTGGAAAATGGAAGAGTGCTGTAGAAAGACACAAGGGAGTAGGTTTGTTAAGGGCAATGGTTTTTTCCAAATTTCAGTATCCTGTGTGAAGTGATTCTTGCAAGGAGGTACGCTAAGGCAAGGCTTTACTGTACATCATTCACTGCAAGTCAGAATTAATGCCTCTGCATACGAGATGTGCCAGTGTCGTGTTGTCTCGTGCAGTTCATTGCTGGAGTGCGTAACGACAGAACCTGTGTGTTTGACATCCTGGTGCTCTGCTGGAGTGTTTTCCCATCTGCTGCAGAGGATGATACATGGGGACAAATGTTGCATTTGCACGTGCCTGGGCAGAATGGAGTAAAAAAAACAACTTTTCTGTTGTAAATTTTCTTTTTTTTTTCAGATTTCTTTGTGCAGGGTATCTTGCTCTAAGTGCTGTACACACACCCACCAAGTTTTTATTTAACAGTATGTCCAGAGAAAAATTGTGTAAGAGAAGGTCTCCCATTTGCTTGCTGAGAATAACAAGGCTTTGTTGGGCCACCTGGAATACTGGTCTGAGTGCAGGTCCAGCTAGGGCAGTAACGTGGAGCCACTCAAGCACTACATGAGAGGAATGAAGGGCACCCTGATAATGGTGGGGTGGCAGACCACAGCCACCATAGGCTCCTTTCTGGAGACTCGGGGTGTATGAGATGTGCTTTATGTACATATCTGCTCTTTGCAAGTGCTCACAGCTTTGTGGTAAGCAACACATATAATTATTAGGAAGTCTAGCAGTCTTCTGTTTTTTTCATGTTTTGACTAATTAAATTATTTCCTGGGAAATGAAGATGTTGTAATGACTCTTCTGGTAATTTAGCAAGTCTCAATTCTCAGGTAATGCAATTGTTCCTTTACAGAATAATAAAACCTGCATAGCTTTCTTGAAATTGCCTTTTGCAAAGACAATTATATATATACAAGAGCTGTTAATGTAATTTTCCAAATTCAAGTTGCCTTATTTAGTTTGGGATTTATCTTGTTTGGAGGCCTGTGCTCCTCGCAGATTTTGAACTTAGCTTTGGGAGTTGATGCTCTAAAGTTACCAGTGAGAAGGGCTGGGTTTCTATGGAACTTGAAGATGCTGTTCAAAGACGTGAGGTTTGCGTTGGGCTTACGAATCCATCTTTTCAGTTATGTCTTGCCTTCCTGTATTTGTCCTGTTCTCAACGCTAGTACTGGCCTTAGCTTCTGTCTTAGCCTGGGTGCTTTTATTTCTGCTTTTTGTATCCTGTGGTTCAGATTTTTATTGCCTCCCTCGTCACTGTGCCTAAGCATTCAGTGCCGTGTTAAACAGTGGTTACTGTATTTCAAGTGTGGATTTTGTGTAATTTAAAATGGCCTGTCTCAAACTGGCCTTTCTGAAACAATCTATATTGCTTCCTGGAAATGAATTTTTGCCATGCAATTTTGATATCTGTAGGATAAATCTATAAATGCATTTCCCCAGCATGAGTTGTCGTGTTCTAATCAGTCGGTACTTTCACCCTCTTACTGTGACTAACACATACATAGCCCTCTAGTTAAGAAAGAAAAAGGTATTAAGTGGTATTAGGACCTGAGTAGTACTTACTATGTTCTAGGTAGTAACATGAACACATCAATCAGTAGCTGCTTGGAGAGCGGAAGTAAAAAGTCAGCTTGATTTATATTGCTGTGTTTTCAGTCTATTTCCAAAACATAATTGTACTTGGCTGAGTATGAATAATCTCTGATAGCCCTTCAAAATACATACACATCCCCAAATGCAATCAGTTACAGGCTGTTCTTCTGCCTGCCATGGCAGTTAATAAATCCTCGACTTCCTTTTGCTCTCACATAACTAAAGTAAATGAATAAAAACTGTTTCTCAATACGTACTGTAATTATGGGTGTTAGTCATGATTTTGAACAGTGTTTGTGTTAGCAGGGCAAATTGTGGCATGCGGTGACATCATCCTCTGAAATTAACATGTCTTCCTAAACAAAGCCTTTAATTGGAGATATTTATTCTAACCTAAGTTGTAATAACTTTTTGATGTGTATCTATGATAGCTATAAAAAAAAAATCTAACAATATATCAAGGAAACAAATAACAGGCACAAAAAAACATCCGAGTTACATTATATTGAGATGTATATTTGCAGTTTAAAAAAAAATACAAAACAGTCCAACTGTGTCTGTCTCCACAATGTTTTCCTTGAAAGGGAATCTCCTAGATTTTGGTAAGGAAAAGCAGCGCAGCTTTTAGAACTGTAAAACATTCAGCTTTGATCCAAGACTGTAGGTACACTAAACCTTCTGTCAAATGCAGTATTCATAGTAAAACCAATGGAGCTTTTTAACTTGTTAAGCCACTCAGATGAAAGCTATAGCCACTCTGGCAGGTGCCTTAAGGCTTTGGAAGCACTGGATTTCTTTACATGTGAAAAAAGTCATGAGTCTGCTTCTGGTGTGTTGGTATGGTTTCTATTTAGTCTTGATTTCTGGAGTCTGCCTGGGGTGTAGAGAGTGGTGGAGAGAGGGAAGTTCAGCTGTGGTGGAAGGTAAAGGTTACTATTGTCTGCTCATGAAGACCTGCAGTACATGTCTGTGTTGAAAGTGAAGTAAATTGCACATATAAGTGATGATGCATGTATGCTTCCCTTTTTCAAAGAGCAGATTTCTCTTTCTGCTCTCAGTGTCAATTTAGTGTTGTTTTTGATGTTTTCAAATGTAGAAAAGGAAAACTATTTTGAATAATATTCTTGCTAAAGCTTCATAAATATGACAATAAGCATTTACTGGTAATGCATTTCCTTGCTTTTAACAGCAGTTCTGCAATTAATGCCCTTGCTTCTTTTGCCGTTTAGCATACTAGAGAAAGTACTTGGCAACCAGAAGCCTGCAGAATGCATTTAGGGAAAACCTGAATGTGTTTAGTTATAATGCAAAAGTGACACTGCTGATCAATAAAGAGTGATAGATAGGCTGTATGTATTCTAGCTCTTCTGAAAGTTGTCTTTGGGAACATGGGAGAAGTGTTGCTTCATTAAATAGGTGGTGCCATAATCATGGTGGGTTTTTATATTCACCTAAACAAGCAGCAAGCAGATCTGAGAAAGCTCATCTTACCAGAAGAGACAATAGGTGACTTTTAAATCCTGTGAATCACTAATAGGTATTGACTGAAGGCTTTTGTTGTGGTTTGTTTGGCTTTTTTCTGTAATTGTTTTGTGTGTGGTTATTGTTTTGTTGTTGTTGTTTCACTTGTCTGCTTGGTTTTGGTGGCTTCTGTGTCTGTTTTGTGTTTGGGTTTTTGGTTGGTCTGTTTTGGTTGGTTTGTTTTGGGGGGGCTGGTGTGTGTTAATTTTCCCCCTCAATAAATACAGGGCTGTCCATCTTAAGAAAATTATATGACAGAAAAGTATTCATATATTTTACATCTGCTTACTTGTTGTGCATTATATCTTGATTTAAAAGGAACTGTTTTGGGAGGGGGGAATAGCTGAAGACCGATACAGCTTATTGAACATGCATACTGATGAGGAGAAATGGTCAAACTATGTGTGTATGCTGAGCTAGCACAGAAAACAGGAATAGCTGTACAAACACATTAGTTTCCCAGGAGAGATTTTCTATGTGGCCAGGAGACCAAGGGCAGACCTTGAGGATGTTGTCTGAAAAGGCCCAGGAATGCACAAAGATTAATACAGAAAGGAGTGGGAGCACAGACACAGGGCAACTCTCTCCCATGCACTGTCATCCAGTCAGTTCAGAGCTTTTCAGCAAATTTTTGTGTATTTGGATTTTTAAAATTTTTTTTATGTTTTATGGATGTTCAAGAAGTTTTTAGCATGTTTGGAAGTCCGTTGTGGTCCTGCTCTTGGTCACTTCAGTGTCTGTCTTCTCTTTCTTCTTGCCCATCTTCTGGTAATTTTCAAAGCCACTATTCATGTTCAAGCATGCATGAAGAAAGGATATTAATCTTTATCAAGTCCTTAAAACCAGTGAAGTTCCTAAAAGTTTCCTAAATTGCTAGGTAGGGCCATACCTAAAAGAAGGTGAGGATTTCTTGCAAAAAGAGAGATGCTAAATGCTCTGAATGAAGGACTGTTTGGAGTGTGTTCATTACTAGACAGGTATGAATCTCCACAGATGGCTGCTGTGGTGAGCACAGGGCAAATATCAGCTGAAGCAAGTGATAGTGGGAATATGATCAAAAGATTTACTTACACAGCCATTCATTAGAAGTTACTGTCAGAAGGCAGAAGCTGGGAAAAGTTTCTGTTTTGAGGGCTGTAAGAGTAGTTTCTTTCATGACTGGGCTTGAACAGATGTGTTTCAGAACAAAGTTCTGATGAAATCTTTGTTGCAATGATTGATTGTGCTAGTGATATAATGCCAAGGTAGTTAAATCCTGAACATCTGGCAAGGTGTTAAACTGGAGCTTATTGAAAGCCTCCTACAAGGCAAATGAGGTTATGTATGAGCAACTTTACACAGATGAATGTGCTTTTTATTAAAATCCAATACACAACACCTTGGAGTCATCATATGCAAGTTTGCTGAGGTAAAGAAAAATAGATACACTTGCAGTATGAAGAAACCCAAGGCATGTGCTATACCTGTTACTACCTGAGAAAAGACTATGGAGTAATTCTTATAGTCAGCAGGCTTCAACTTGTTGCTGGGTCAGGTTTTCCTCTTGTTAGTTTTGCTTATGCCCTGATTAAGACATTTATTTCATGATCCAGAAGTAAAATGCTATATATGGCAGATAGTTCAAGACAGGTCGATACTGAACAGCCAGGCAAAATTGTCGTTCTACCAGGTCTGCTAAGCATGAACAAAATACTGGAACTACAGGTCTGGGAGGGGGGGAAAAGTCCTGTTAGCATGTGTGCATGTTGAAAAGAGGCTGCAAAGTAATCCTTCAACAGAACAAAGTAGGAGTTTTTCAGTTTTTTATTGGGGTTTTTTGTTAGTTTCAGGATTGGGCTTGTTTTGGTACTTTTGGAATGGAAGGTGGAGTCTGAAAGGAAAAAAAGTGTGTAGCAAATGGATAATTAGAAATTCATTAACATGAGGAAATGCCCAAGAAGACATTGTTAGCATCAGTGTTTATGAATGGCTTTAAATGTTTAAATGCATCCATAAGTTATAACCTAACTTTAGTGGGTTAAAAAGTCCTCTAATGCCTAAAGTTGTCAAGATGTGGAGCATAGAAAGATGGAGGGTTTGCATTATTGGAGGAAAAATAGTTGAGTGCCCCTTCCAAATGCCCCACCATTCCCATGTGTAAGGCGGAGCTGTAGTTCTGTAATTGAACATAATCTATCAACAAGCCCAGGCAGCTAAATTGCCTATCATCCTCCTGATAGGTAACAAACCACTAAAACCACTGCAGAGTCTGTTCTGTAATGTTTGAGTTCAAATACAAAAAAGTAGACAAATGTGAAGCAAACTGCATAAAAGTTGTTTTTTAAGGAGTCATTTGTCCAACATGTGTCCTTACAAGCTGAATGTGCTGTTTCCAAGTAAATGTTTGTTCTCTAAACGTGATGTTCTTGGAGCAGCTGAGAATGAAATGTGATTATGTTAAGATCAAATGCTGAGATATTAGCTGTAGCAGGAGGCGGCTGGAGAGTGTTTTACAAGTTCAGTGGAGTGGGCTGACTTTGGATGCTGGGTGTCCACCCAGCTGTCTGCTCACTCCAGTCCTCAGCAGGCCTAGGGGAGAAAACAGTATAGAAAACTTGTGGGTCAAAATAGAGGCAGGGAGATCACTCACCAATTCCCATCATGGCCAAAAGAGACTCAATTAAGGGGAAGATTAATTTCTGGCTAATGAAAAATAGAATGCCACGGACTGAATGCAGAAGTAGCATTGCAGGTTTCTCCATCACTTCTCACACTTGTTCAGTGGGGTGACTTACCCAGAGCAAAATTCCTTTCTTTTCCTGAAGTCTCTTTCCTAGAAATGGAAGCTGCAGTTTAGCTGCAGGGCAATCCTAGTCAGCGGAGTACATGGCCAAAAGCTCAAGACCTCATGATGGGTCTGTATACACCCTATGTGTATAAATTTTCCCCAGAATACAGGGATTTGAGCACATGCTGTTCTAGATGAGCTTTATGAGCACTCAAAACCAGAACTCTGTACAGTTAGTTAATCTATCATGAGTGAGTACCAAGTGTGTGGCAGTTTCAAATATTGGCTGCTCTGGATCGTGGTAACTGCCTTCAGATTTGGCTCTTGGGGTGGTTGGTACTGTATCGTTCTGCAGGGAAAACAAAGCACTTAAACCTCTTCATTGAGTGTGTGCACAAGTATGGCAAAAACTCATCCACCTGATTTTTGTTGTCCAATAAATCATCACACTGATTTTTTTTTTTGCTTAAAGTGCTGCTAGCATTTTATTGTGTTAACAAGCTGTTCATTTGTCTTTCTCGCTTGTGTAATGATATTCTGTAGATAAACACAGAGCAGCTGGCAAAGCTTTAACCAGGCTGTAGATTTTCTGACAGTGCTTGTTTTTTACATATCTTCATGACCAATTAGCAATCATAGTATTCAGAGTAGTCTCTTTTTATGCATGTGCAACACTAGTTTAAGACTTCAGTGCGTTCTACAAAATATGAATGTTTAGGGATTTTCTCCTTTTTCCCCAACAGACAGCGCTTCAGGCAGTCAGTGTGTCAAAAAATAAAATAAAAAATAATCATGAGAACAAAACCAACGAAAAAAGCCCCGCAAACAACCGTGTACAAGTCAGTTTCTGAGCATGTGTGAGACATAAATACTTAGTGTTGAAGTGCTAGTGAACAAGGGAGATCTGGAGCCTTTCATCTCAAATCCATAGATTTTATTTTAAACAGGGTTGGGGGTACAGCTGTTGTTCTGAAGCCTTTAGATCAGCAATTCTAAAATGAATAGATTAATACTATTTTTGAGAGGATAACCGACAGGCATTAGAAGACAGTTATATCACTGTCTGGGATTTTACCTCCATGGACGCCTTGCTTTAGACTTTTCTCAGGCTCATTTGGGATGATGATGTCTTCAGCCTCTTCCTTCTCCCTCCCCCCAAAGGGTTACAGGGCAATCACTCTCTTTAGTGTTCAAATTATGGGCTGCTGTCTGTAATGTTTATAATGACACATATTTTACTTAAAGAAGTTGTATTGATACTTGAAAGCCGTTGTCAAAAGTCACAGAAAAGATGCTTGCAATTTTGTTCTAAAAGGATGAGATCCTTCCCGAGAAGAACCCTTAGTTCTGGAAATGAGATTTTCAAGGCAATTCTAAAATTCCAGAATTACAGTATGGTTTGAAATTGATCTACTGGATTCTCATCGTAGTATCACTTTCTGGTCTAGCTCTTTACTTCCATCCCATGTTGAGTAGTCTGTGCTACATTTCTTCCATTCCCAGTTAGCTGATACTTTTTTGGGACAGCTTCTGGCTTTAGTAGACCTTTTCGCTCACAAGATGTGAGAATAGCATCTTTTCATCTGATAACATGCAAGAATTGATCTTACTGACCTATTACTTATCTAATGACATGAAGCTGACAGGTCTCTTAATTTGTTTTCCTTTAACATTCTGTTCTGGTCCATATAAATGCTGCTTGAAAAATCAAATCAGAATTCATTGTGCAACAAACTGAACGAACATAATCCTAGGAACTATTCACTGATAGGACTTCACGGGCAAAACCAGAATATAACCAGCTCAGTAGTAAATGCAACTTATTCCCATGGACAGTAGTCTACTGGCCTTGTGGATTGTGGGCAGTCTTCTGATTTTGGTATCTTGCCTAATAAGTGATACCTGATAAAAAAAATTTAAAAATCATTAAATAAGTATTCAATGAGTGCTTTTTTCATTAAAAAGATGATGCGATCTCGTGTGGCATGTCAAAGTTTTTTTACAAGTAGCTGATGGTGTGCTGATACTGTCTTCGTACTGACAGGAGTGATAGTTAATGTTTATCTTACAGCATGGGGTGGTAAATTATGACCCACGTATGACATGAGGATTTCAGTCTCTGGAGAATGTACTCCAGTGGTATGGTAAATAATGTGCTAGTAGTATAGCTACATAGAATAACCTGAACCATTTGGTGGGCTGAATCCTTCTAAATGTTAGATGTAGAATATCAAGAAACATTAGACAGAAGGAGTGCAGTGTATTACTTCTGGAATGAGACTCCTCCCTGGACACCCAGGCAGGTGCTGGGATGGTAATATATTAAACAACAGCAATGCCACCTCACATGGAAAACTTCTACACACCTCCACACCCACCCAAAAAATGACAGCTAAATGTTCCCCCCAAAATCCCAACAACACATGTGCAGCCTGCAGTGGTGATATTGTTCAAGGGGCTATTGCAGTCTGGATGAGAAATAGGTAAATAAAAGTAACCTGAATACTTAATGCTTTAGTGGAAAAAGACAAAATGAGCAGTATGTTTAAGTCCAGGAATGAAAACAAGAGATATGATGCATGAATTTGATGGTAAATGTGAGTAATTCCTGAAAAAAACTACCAGGATAAGTGGTATGTTCTCTGTTAGGTGCCTTCAAATGAAGTCTCTCTAATCTGGACAGCTGAGGATGGGAATTGCTAATTCTTTTTCTACCAAAGAATAATGTGTCATTTGGATAGGATTAGTTGAACCATACTTTGCATAAACAGAAAGTAAAAAATTACATTGAGCATGGTGCTATCTCTTACTTTCTGCTACCAATTGGAACAAATTAAATTTAGAAAATTGTACTTACTTGCTTTAAACAGCTCCCTGCTAAGAGATTTAAAGTTTCATGCAGCTTTGGCTTGCCAGGGACTATATATGATTGACACAATTAATCAAAGATCATGCTACTAATCCACACCAAGCATAACACAGTAGAGAGAACTCAATTAAAACTTTTGTTCCTCCAATTTAAAAGATCAGCCACATGGGAGCTAAGTATCTCAGCCTTACTTGAGACCAGTCTTAATAAATTGACTTATTTTGCTTCTGCAATGCAATCTAGATGCTTATAAATCATCAGTCATGCTTTGCCACGGTTCCACACAAACTCCTGTAATCTCTGGTTAACAACTTTGTCTAGAAAGTTTTAATGGATGTAGATAAATGTTGAAGAAAAATCTAAAAATCAGAAATAATAAAAAATTTTGGTAGATGGATGCTGAAAGAGCTGCTTTACTCAGCCTTACTTTAGAAGTACAGAAATTTAGAACCAACCAAATTTAATAGTCCAATTATAGGCTCTCCTTATTACCATTCATTTTGAGTTTTGTTTGTTTCCCTGACCATGGACCACAAGCTTTATCCTTTTCCCTGGGCACCTTTCTATCAAGACTCTATTCGAGTGCATTATTCAAGACTGTAATTTTTTGACAGCTTAGACTTAGGGTACTGAAACTGCTTAATAAAAGACATCATGAAAAGGATTAAGAGGAAGAAGCTTATGATTGGAAAGGCTCTCTATTTTGTAGAAAGTGGCTGTTTAAAGGAGGAAAAAAACCCTCTAACAGTTTAATTACTACACTTCAAGGGCTTGAAAAGCTGTTTCTTTTCTGACTTGCCTCAATTTGGGTGCTGTGAAGTAGTGATGTAAGAAGCTGCTGGGCAGTGTGGCAGCTCACAGCAATGTTAAAGGCAGCCTTCAGTTTGCTGCATTCACGCACGAGCAAGAGGTGGAGGAACAGGAGTTGGTGCCTCTGTTTTCAGGGAGGGTTGTTGTGTTATTAATGTAACTGCTGACCGAGAACCAAGTCAGCAGGTAAAACTGAGGGTGTATTTAGCGTTACTCGGATGAAGTATTTTTCTTTAAGTCTTATGGCAACAAAATACTTGCTGTAGTTAACTCCTTGATCCTCTGAAGTGCACAGGATATACTGCTCCCTTCAAAAGGTGTTCATCCTCTGCTATTCCTCTTCAGGAGGTAAATGGCTGTGTAGGTTTTACTGCCATTGTACTATCAAGGCCTGAAAGGATTCTTCAGCAGGATACGTATATTTCTGAGACTAAAATAGGCAGTTTAACAAGATGTTGTGGTACCTTCTGTTGACTCCTTTCTTAGAAGTATTAAGCAAAAATAACTGTTTTCTTTAATTCCCAATATTGATCATCTTTATGTGATCACAGACAGCTCCAGTGATCACAGCCTTCTGCACTAGTGCTGCAGGACTGGGTGTATGTGAAGCACAAGGTTCAGCTCTCCAGTGTACCCTCACCATCTCTATTAGTGCATTAAACACGTGGTTTGCTAATGGCACCAGTTCTGGTCCCACTGCGTTCATGTGCCCAGCCCTCAAGAACTTTGTTATTTTATCCTTTTACAGAAGTGGAAATGGTTTGTGTTTCAGATGGAAGATGTTATGGTTCACAAGATGTATCTCCATGGTTCACAAGATGGATCTCCTCATTATGCTATCCGTGGTTTTGTCCTTTGACATTTGTTGCACCTGGTGACATTGTCTTGTGATGTTATCTTCTGTTTTGCTGTTGACTGATTTCTTTGCTGTATTACATTTGTTTCTGTTGGTACATGTCTTGCCATGATGTACTTACCTTGTACTACTTCTTTAGTTGTCATTTAAAAGGTGTTTCTTCTTGGTAATTTCTGCTTTTGCCTTTTTTTTTTATTTTTTAAGTTTATTAAAAGCAATATTTTCTTTTTACCCAATTCTTTCTTATCTGCAAGTTTTCCACTAGGCTTTTTCATCTCCCAATGTTTGAGTCTCTGAATTGCTTCCATGCAAGTTGGTCTTTATTTTTACTGATTCTATGCATAACCTGGATCTTCCAGAGATATTTTTTTGTTTCATTATTCAGTGCATTAAGAATCAGTTTCAGATACTTTGCAGCTATTTGTTTCCTGCAGTATCAGGAGTTTTTTCTTTCATCTAGTAAGAACTAATTCTAATTCCCAGTCTACAGTTAATATGGTCTTTATGTTTTTTACACTACAATTAAACCTAGTTTTATTTTATACACATCTCCAGCAAATCTTGTGTCTGTTTTACTGAATACTTCTTTGGAATAACAGGAAATTGTGCTTATCTCAGCCCGCAAATCTTTTACAAGCTGCTGGCACCTACAAAAAGCTACTCCCGCCCTCTTCCTACTTGTACATCCATGCTCTTTTAACAGTCAAAATTATTCTCCTCCCTCCACACACACTGATCTCTGTTATTTTGTCCAATATTTTGAAGAAAGCTTTCATAGGGATCAGATTTTTTTTTTCAATATAAGAATCTCTTTTATGGGCTTAACTTCTATTATTAATATTTGTTGTTATTTTTGGTGATTCATTCCTTTATTCTTCTGTTCTTTCTATTATAATTGCTGGTTTGTTTTCGTGTGGCCAAAAATCCATTGTGATAATTCTGTTTTTTGCCTCTTGGAAGACTCGTGGTGCAGTTTTCTCTCTGTAATGCCTCGTTTAGTATTATTACTTTATTTGTGAAGTCTCTTCGTCTGTTTGGCCCTGCTAATGTTATCTGGTCAATTCAGTACCTTTCCCTTTTGTGATTTGCTTCTTGGGATGCCTCCACCAAGTGAGGGTTCTGGCCGGATAGCACTGTGCATTGTGTTGCAGGGCTGACCACAGTGCTTCAGAGATGACCGCATTGCTTGATAGATTTCGAGTGGTTTAGTAGTTTAACTTTGAAAGCAGCTTTGTCCTGTTTTGCCTAGAATAGGAGTGTACTTTTGTTTAATAAACAAAACTTGTGATTCGATTGTTTGCTTCACTGCATAATTATGCCACAAACAGCGAGAATTCTGGTATGGTTTTTGGAGATAACGGTAGCTGAGTAATGCCCCAAGTTTGTGAGAGACTTTTATTCTTGAAGATGGAAAACATTTCTAAGTGTATATACATGGCCAGACGATTCTTTTCCATGCTGCTGCACAAATCTGGCTGCTGTGTGTTGGTTTTTTGCTTTGTTTTGTGTTTAGTGGTGGGGTTTTAAATGAAATTAAAAATTACAATAAATTGCTGAAGTGGTGTTTTAGTTGAAAAAAATTATGTAATATTCTGTGTTTCTTTATCCTCAATACAGAGAACAGACCCTCAGCTCCTTGCTCAGTTCTACTATGCTGATGAGGAACTGAATCAAGTAGCAGCTGAACTGGACAGTTTGGATGGAAGAAAAGACCCACAGAGATGTACACTGCTAGTCAACCAGTTTCGTTCTTGTCAGGTAATCAAAATGGAACCTTCCTGCTTTTGCTGATATTTTAATGTACACTAAATATATGACTTTTTTTATTGTATTGTATTAATTAGTTTCCATTGTCAAATCCTGTTGAAATGAACCTTTGGTAGAGGTATGCATTTCCTTAGCTTAAAGGGTGTATTTTTGAAAACACTATCCATAAATTAAATCTACTCTATCTCATTTAAGAGTGTTAATGCTTACACTTAAATAGGAACATACCTTAAAACTATGTTCCCTTTGATATCAAATATACAGAGCTTACTAGAACTTAAGGCACATTTCAAAAACAGGCAGTAGAAAGGAGCCATATCTTCTGTACCTGCTCAGCTTGTGTACCTTGTGAATCTGAAAGCTTTCTATTAGCAAATGAATGATGTGAAGACAGCTAGGAGCTTTGCTGGGGATTTTTTGAGAAGATTATCTGCTTCATATGGCCCTGCTCTAAAAGGGGGGGTTGGACTAGATGATCTTTCGAGGTCCCTTCCAACCCCTAGGATTCTGTGATTCTGTGTGATATGAGAGAAACTACTGCTTAACCAGGCAATAGAGGGCTTCTATCTGTAAATTATTTCAAAAGTATGAATCTGTCTCTAAGTTCCTGTTGTATACATAGTTCACCTGAAAAAAAAAAAAAGCTTCCTGAGAGCATTTGCTGGAACTTCGGCTATTCTTTGAGTGAGACTTGAAGGGAGAAGACCCAGTGACTGCAAAAACCAGTTCAGCTAAATCTAGCTCTCTAACTTGGTTTTGTGATTTGATTTCTTAAGGGGAAAAAAAACAAAACAAAACCAAAACCCCCAGAAATTGAAATACAAATGAGAAAGTATATCTTTCCTTGTCACGCTGTCTGCTGTTCTACATCCAAGTTTTCCAATAACAAAATTCAAATTTTTAGAGGTAGTAACTGCAGTTGTGTAAGTATTGAGTATATCACAACAGCTTTGATACTTTGTCTCTGTCGCAGCCAAGAAAAACACTTCAAACCAAAGTAGCTTCCAGACCAGAATGCACCATGCTCAAGTGGTATGAGGATTTCTATATGAAAAGTAAACACTTGCTGTGAACTCAGGAGAATTATAAGTGGAAAGATCATAGAAATAAAGATTCATTTACATCTCCAAGTAAAAAATGGCAGATGTGTGGAAGGTGTATTTTGATTCACCCCTTGCTACAGTTTCTTACTGCTACTACTAATAAAAAGTATCAAACTTGATTATGTAGAAAATTTCATCCCTAGTACAGCTGAGTTTGAAGAACAGTGCCCTGATCATTATAATAAATGTTGATTGTCTTTTCACCAGACTACCAGTGTCAATCAGGTGCTATGTGCTTGCTTTTAAGGAAACTAAATTTTAAAAACTCAGTTTTCTTGAGGAGTAATTAGAAAGGATTGCTAGTCGATGTATTATGTCAGAAACAATTTTAATACTTGTGTGTACTTAGTAGAAAACTGAGAAGATATTCTGTACTGTCCCTAGAGAAAAATGGGGAGTTTAAGGGTTTACCATACTGGAAACTGTAAGTTTAGTAACAGTCAAAATGCATTGACATGGTGGGGGGAAAGGGAAGAGTTATCTTGAAATGTCATTGACTTTAGTCTTCTGCATGATGGATCAGCTGCACCTAAACCACTTTTCACAAATATTTATCTAACTTGTTCTCATAAACCTTCAGTAATGGACATTCTGTGAACTTTCTAGGCAAATTCTTTCCTTTTGTTTTTGTTTTTGTTTTTTTAAGGGAAGGTTTTCTGATAATAAATGTGGATTAACAATATAATGGTGTAAGGTAATCTCCTTGTTTGCTGTTCTCTCCCTGGAGATGACAATTTATTCCCTGTTTCTCTGCAGATGTGCAGGTTGTCCAATTTGTGTCTTGTAGTATAGGCTGACCTGAGGAGCTCTTCTGTTCAAAGAGGGGCTTTTCTGAATGTTTCACCTGTAGGAGTGTAAGAAATGCAGGCTCTGACAGCTCTGTGGTCAGTTTGCTCGACTTGTTATGTAGTGACTCACCACCTTGTGACTCTTAATACCTTCTGATGCCTGGTAATTTCTTCTTTTCATTTGTCAAACAGATTGCTGTTACTAAAACAGTCTGTTGCTAGAGCTGAAAGAAAAGATGAAGATAATTTTATTTTTTCATGTAGCTGTTTTTGTAACTTCTGGTTTTTGAAGTTCTGTGGAATAGGTCAGATGATTGTTAAATGTCATGTCAAAAATGGCTTTGCTAGTTAGGACTTAGATTATTTTCTAGTACTCTGTGGAAAAGAGATGTTTTTTGGTTTCTCCTTTTAAGAATTTGTCATGTAAATGCCAAGCCAGAGAAGTGATATTTTAGTAAGGATGCAGAATGTAGATATTTGCTAATCAAAGACTGTGTGATAAGAGGAAAAATGGTAAAAGGTTTTAGCTTAAGGTATGGTGGAGTTTAAGGGTAGTGTAGAACCAACAGCCGACCCTGGGGTCAAAATGGTTATAATGGAACATTGTTCATGTGAAAGTAGGAGAGTGGCTGCATTGTGTAGTACCTCTGGTACCTGCAACAACAGTCACACAGTCCTGAGGCTTCTCTTTTTTGTGGAAATGTGCTTCTTCTGGGTCTTCAAGCAACGCTTTTTGAAAAGGAACTTGTGACCGCAGAACATAGTTAACTAAACTGATTTGTTGGAGTGTTTTTTTTCTTGTTTTGTCCATATTTTTTCCATGTATTAAGGTTTCCAGCTTGCTCCATATTTTTTACTTCTATGAATTTTACAGTGACATGGCCTTTCTATCAGATTTTAATGTTTTTGAAGGATGAAGATTTCTCAAATCCCTTGAACTTCTGCCTTTTCATCTGTTTGATGAACATAGGATGTTCTGCAATTTTATTTTGTTTTATTAACTAGAAAAATGTCTTTAGTGTGTTTTGTTGGTTTCTTTTTTTCTGGAAGACCACAAGTCTCAAAAACTGTGATTTCTTTTAAGGAGAGGTCATATTCTGTTTGATCTTAACCACATGTGAAGAGCTCAGTTTTATGGCTTTGTCCGTATTTTTCTCTGTGTTTTTCAACTTTTGGCACCCTTGTTCAAGAGCTCCAAGTTTACTGCAGTGTGTGAACAGATTGAGACAAAAATGGGTGACTCTGCCTAAGGGATGTAATGCTCTATAGTGGACATACTTAATGTTGTCTGTCTGAACAAAAATGGCAGTATTAGTCAAGGCAAGTTGAATGTATGTTGCCTTGTGTTCCTGTGGCTATCCAGAGAACTTCAGTCTTCAAGACTATTGATGCTTCCTTACTGAAGTACTGCAGCTCTGAATTATCTGCTGCAGTTTTGTCTTGGTATTATTTGATTATAAATGCAATAAATCACATTTTTTACAGTAAATTAACTGCTCAAAAGTTATGAAGATCTTGCAACTTGGATTTCAGATGCTGTGAGTTGACCATATAGCATGATGTTTGAGTAGCTTATATATGAGTAAGAATCAAGGTAATGGTTTTCAAAGCTTCGCTTTTTCACATTAATGTGAAGTAACACTTATGGCAGCCTGCGGTAAAAATGACATCCCTTGTTTTGGTGTTTGCATGTCAGTGGTAGAATATTATAAGTACATAACATATCTATTAATACAGTATCTTGTGTTTATTGTGTGGTTAATACCAATCCAACAGAATAAAACACTTCTGCTGCTTTCTGTTAAAATTAACAACTGAAGTGTGCAGAGATGCATGATGAAAAGCTATGTTTTTCATAAAATGAAAAAGGTAGGTATGATGTAACAATTAGGTTTGTTGACCTTGATTTTTAAAACAGGGCTTTCTTCCCTACTTCACAAATAATTCAGTGAAGTATTTTTATGTTAGTGGTATAATAATGTGTCCTTTTCTATGCTTCTTCTAGCATCGCATGGTATTGCATTTCATAAGTAGTAACGGTACTGTGTGTACACTTTAATCACTCATGCATTTGTGATCATTATCTAAATTAATTTGCCTCAATCACTTCTATTTTCACATTGATTAGTAATATCATGTTACTCAAGTTGATAAACTGATTTAAAAAAATTTCTTGGGAATTTAAGTGGAATTAGGTTTATTGTTACGTATTACAGAACTTCACTGGTTTTGTTTAAGAGTAAAGAATAAACCTCCCCTTTGTTTCTAACCCAGAGATTTTGTTAGGATTTGATAGGTGCGTGTGGGTACTTCACACTGTGAAAATGTTTTCTGGATCATAGTACCTGCTTGCTGTGTCAGTGCGCTGAGAATTATTTCTCTGCATACAGAAGTGAGGTCTCAGAATAGCACATGAGTCAGTTCCCAGCATGGTTTTATCAAAATTATTCCTTGAACTGCAGATTGTGCCTCAGCAATGTGTAATTTGAGCTGCTCAAGCACACTAGGAAGGAATTTGCTGCTCTCAGGGCACTGACCTGAAGCAAACCGTAGACTTGCCTGCCTCTGTTGCCCCTCGCACTGTACCACAGAATAGTAACATGGGGAATTGACAATATTTGTGAAACATGACTGTTTCTGGCTCACTGGTAGGAGTGATTGGTGCTGCGTTGACTGGTAGCACGTTACACTGGGTCTTCACTGTTTCCCTGCTGTATGCCTGCTTGGAAGGCACCTCGTGAATTACTGCACTTGGCAGTTCAGCATTTTCAAGTCAGCAGTTCCAGTTTGCTGAAACATTAGGCTTTAGTGGGCTGCTTTGTGCATAGGTCGCTTGGCTGTATGGAGGGTGAGGAGCAGACACTTAGAAAGTTGAACGTCGTTATCTATCACAGTGTAAGTTAATGTTGCCAAGGAATTGTAGCCCTTAGAGAAAGCAGAAGCATATTTCAGTGTTGTTACTACTTGTCAATCTCAATTTCTGTAGCAATATAAAATAGGTGGTGAAGGTTATCAAAAATGCTGTGTTTCAACCAGTTTTATCTCCATATTTCTTCCAGCTCAATTTAACTGAAAGAATCAATGTGAAATGAGTTGAGATTCAGGTGTCAATGAAAACAAAGCTTTACCCATACTGTAAAGCAGTAGGTTACAGAGTGGTTTAAACTTACAGCCTGAAGGAGCTCAATGTAGTGGGGAAATAGGGTAAAAATAGGCTGTAGAAAACACAAAGTAAAAGGTAAAGTGCTGCTGGGAGCCCATCTGGGCAATCTCTTCAGTCGCAGAGTGACATGATAAAAACAGAATCCTAGAATGGGTTCAGTTGGAAGGGACTTTAAGAATCATCTAGTTCAAACCCTCCTTCCATGGGCAGAGACACCTCCCACTAGACCCAGGTGCTCAAAACTCCATCCAGCCTGGCCTTAAACACATCCAAGGTGGGGGTGTCCACAACCTCTCTGAGCAACCTGTTGCATAGTTCTTCCTCATAGTGATGAACTTCTTCATAAAACCTGATCAAATCTACCCTCTTTTTAGTTTCAAACCACTACCCCTTGTTCTATCACTACCATCCCTGAGTCCCTCCCTACCTTTCCTGTAGTCCCCTTTTAAATAGTGAAAGGCTGCAGTATGATCTCCCCCAGACCATTCTCCTACAAGGCTGCACAACCCCAGCTCTCTCAGCCCTTCATAAGGGGGGTGCTTCAGCTCGTGATCATCTTCATGACCCTCCTCTGGACCTGCTTGAGCACATCTAGGTTTTTCTTACACTGGAGGTTTCAGAGCTGCACACAGGAGTCCAGGTGGGGTCTCACAAGCGTGCAGTAGAGCGCCAGAATCACCTGCCTTGACCTGCAAAAAGTGTAGCATGGAATGACAGTGCAGGTGGCAATCCATAATGCACAAGGGTGAAACTGAAGCTAGATTGAGAAGTTGATAAATAATGAAAGGGAACTTATCCTTATATACAAAATCTAATTATTTTTTATCAGTGAAAAAGATGTGATTATATAAAATAAGGCGTGCTGGGGAAGCCATAGGTTGGTCTTGGGGACTGGTGCGAGGTTCTACTGCACATCTAATCACTGTGATG
>VWZY01005833.1:54774-112794 GCA_013399075.1 Chloroceryle aenea
TGCAGCCCAGGATGCAGTTGGATTTGTGGGCTTCAAGTGCATGTTGCTGGCTGATTTCCTTCCCCCCAACCCAGCCAGCAACATCCCCAAGTCCTCCTCTGCAGGGCTGCTCTCAAATCAGCTGAATGACCAGCCTGTATTTTTGCTTGGGATTACCTCAACCCCAGTGCCAGGCATTGCACTTGGCTTTGTTGCATCAAAATCTTAATTAAAAAAAATATTGCCCTTTATCTATGAAATATGCTTTTTGCATATCTTGAAATCTTATATCATAGAGCGGGTGTGGATTTCTCTGTAGTGGGAAATGGAAAGGATCTTTCAGTGTGTGATTATTTTAATTTTTTTTTTAATTTATACATATANTTGGTGGAAGAAGAGGTAGTCTTCCACTTAAAACATGGATAACAGGAGAGGAAGATAAATATTTTATCTGCACTTCAATTAGAACAGTAATTTTTTTTACATCCAGATGTCACAAGTGGTGTTCGAATTAAAAAATATGGTATTTTCTTCTGAGAGATCAGCTACAGAAGGCTCCTAATTTCTGAGGTCATGAAGGGTTCTGACATACTATTTAAGATGATAAGATGATGTTTCATTTCTTTATGCGTGATTATGTACCCTAGATTGTGCTTTTTATATGAAGAAAAATGTAACGTGTTGGTACCTTGATTGAATATTGACATAGTGGACACACTGATGTAATTCCCAGAGCATTTGAAGGCCAAATGAGGACAGTGGAGCCGGGTCATTTTAAAACTGACTTTTCTCAGCATTTGTGAAGTATGAGACTACACTAGATCCTGTTCTGTAGGAATTAATATAATGTGACATGTCTGACCATCAGGGGCTTTACAGCTCTTGCACATTCTTCAGCAGTGCCATCAGAGTATTGCTGTCAGCTCTGCTAGATTTCTCCTTTTTAATTTTTTTCTTTTATGTGGCAAAGAGGATAAGTTCTAGTATTAGCCACTGAATTGTTTATGTAGTCTCATGACTTAAATATGCTGCAATTTGCCTTCTTTTCTCCATGTGCTCACGGTAGCATCATGTTAGCAAGATTAACTATATGTGCAAATTGGTTATTTGGTGATATTTCCATACTTGGGGATTAAGTCTGTTTTCCTCTGTTAGAGGCTTTTTCACTTAATCATATTAAAAAAGCCCGCCCTATTTTTCATTTAATTTTTCTTCAATGCTGGTGAAGTATGATAAGGAAGACAGGAAGGCAAATTATTTTCGAGACAATTCTTAGGAATGGAATTTAATTTTCATTGTGACCTTAACTTACTTGAAGGTTAAAATAAAAGCTGACTTTTTCTCTATGAAATAATTCATAAATTGTAAACTGTTTCATGTGTTTTCAGAGGATGTAACACCAGTACTGTAACTTGTGTGTATATATTGCAAATATGAATAGTGAAGTGTTATGAAGAATATTTTGGTATACTGTACAACCTTGTTTTCTCATGTGTCAGGATGTCATAAATAAGTTCTCATATGGCAAAAGGTGGCCTTGAAATGTTTATCTACATAGATATCTACAGTGAAATACACATCGAGTGCATCAAGGCCTTCTATGAGTTAGGAGGGATTATAAAATACTTTGGAGTTTGAGAGAATACACGAATTTCAGGCAGCCCTATTGTTACTATTGGTGTATAACTTATCTAAACTACTAATTGAATGGCCAGAGTTCAAGGTGATGGGAAGAAAATAAACTATTACCCATTAGGACAGCTTCTTCAGTCATTGTAACCTCATAACTGGAGAGAAGGAGAAGCTCAAGTAGCTCAGTCATAACTCTTAAATTCCTTTTTGTGATGTTAAGCTATGGGGATTCTCCTCTGCCTCTAACGTAGGCTTTAGGAAAGCATTTGTGTTGGCTCGTTGCAGCACAGCGTTCTTAGTGGAAGAAATGCAGGCTTAAGACAGTCATTGAAAAAATGATTAACTTTTGAAAGCATTGCATAGATTAGCCAGTTAGTATTGTTTAGAGTTTGAAATGCTTGATAGGAAAATAACTTGGGATAAGTTTGGTGTCAGAGAGCAGGTGTTGGATTGCATGTTAGGCTTTGTTATTAGGTGTTTTTGCACCAGGACGCATGAAAACTTCCCATTTTAAAGGCTTTGGGAAATAAATTCTTTTGTGAAAAGAATTATGCAGAAATTGTGCTGTGCTGGTTAAGAACAATTCCATTCTTGCTTATGCCGTCTGCTCTTTCCTGCTGGATTTCCAGTTTTTTATAGAGTAGTGCTATTTTTTTTCTATACTTAAAAGTAGTATTGAGATGAACAGCAGTAGTATTACCCAAGTACGCAGTTCTTGCCACTGCAGAGGAAATGAGGAGAACTTCTTTTATATGCTGACAGTGCTTCTTGTTCCATAGTTCAGAAAAATGCCCAGAATTTAATTTAAAAAATGTCCTACGCTTGATGCTAATGTGTGATGTACACAATAGAAATTCTTGGGTTTGCCCTGAGAACACATTTTCAGTTCTCAAGGTTTCTGTGCATGAGGATTGCTTAAGCAAACACCAAGAAACAGATATTTGTATTCTTTTGATTTCTCAGTTGCCCCAGGGTATCTGTAACTACTGCTAAAGTCATTGTTGTTCCACTTATATAGTGTTCATAATAAAACAGTGTAGTAGTTCATGTAGAAGTGTAAGTGATTGTTTTTAGGCTGCAAAGCTTGTTGAATTGATTTGTGCAGCCGAGGCACTGAGATAAACAGTCTTATTGACATAAGACCTTGCAATATTTGCTTTAGAATTGTTCTGATACTGTGCAAAGGTGTCCCCCCCGCTTCCCTTTTTGTAGTTTAGTTTAATGCTGGGGGTATTTTGTAGTTTGTTTCTGGTTAGGTCTGATGTAGTCTCATAAATAAGGGTGAATTCTAGCAGCCTTGCAGTGTCATGACTACTTCTGACTTGCGTGATAATTTCCATTTTCACAAGTCTTATGAACCTCTGGCCTCAGTGTTAGCCCTTTTTATTACTTGTACTGTTTTTCTCCATAGGGATTTTTCAAATTTGACTGGAAAATAATTTAACCCTGTAGCTGGAATGAGAAGAGTTCTCTCAGTAGATCTAATTAACATATTTGTGGTTGTCTGGCTGTTCTTCAATGCAAGTAAGAGTTCAGAAGTAAATTGTATTTTATAACTGACCAAAAAAAACCCCATTTTGAGGTCATTCCTCAACAGAGGCGGCAGCTTTATCTTTAAGTAAATTACAGGAGATCCTTAAAACTCATTTAAAATATACAAGTAACAGGAATGATCCTAGGCCTGAACTCTGTGTTTGAATAGAGATCCCCAAAGATTTGGTCTCTACAGTTTTGAGCTGGAACGTTTGCTGGATATGACTCTATTGGTGGTATAATACCACACTGGCCTTTCTTTCATCTATAGCTGCAGAACTTCAACATATCCCTTTCAATTAACTCTGTTTGGTGAAATCAGATTTTCTATTGGTTTTTAGTTTCTTTCCTAGCAGGTGAAGGCTTTTAAATATACCAGTGCAGTGGGATAACACTGCTAGGTTTTGGAATTATATTCATGGACATTCATAGAGTGATTTCAGAAAAAAAAAAAAAAAAAGAAGTTTGAGTGGTTTTGGTCAGTCCTATGATAACTTGAGCATCTGTGCAGATGGATTGCCCAGTCTTTGACTCAAGCCCTTGGGCACTTGGGTAGAAGTGTTAAACATTTTAGTTTCAGTAAATTTCTCAGTTTATTGCTTGAGTATGTGGTTGAATATGGGCAAACAAGATAAACTGATTTTATTAAAAAATGTAAAAAAACTAATCACTCTCCCCATGCTTCGGCATGGCACTGCCTCAAGGCACAGCTTTGCTTTAGCTTAAACTGATTTCAGATTGTGCTGCAATCAAATCAGCCTCGTCCTTCAGTCCTCCTGTCTGTCTGTCCTTCCTTCTATCCTTCATCAGTCTATCTGCTCCAGGAACCCAGTTCATGTTCCAGCACACTCTGAATAGCCACAGAGCAGGTGGGAACACCTGGAAGCCTGGTTACAGAGGAGGCTTTGGTGGGTTGGGTCACTCTCAGCCAAATGGTCGTGTTGATTCACAATGGCACAAAGTGCTGGCATGCAGCTGGAGGAGTGTCTGCGGACAGATCTGGAGGCTGCTGGTTGTATAGATCCTTTTCCGTAGCCAGTTTAAATAAGCTGTGGTCAGCTTTAGACCTCTAGGAAACCACATCTTCAGCTGTACCAATGCCCATATTTGTAGAGTCACTCTGTGACCTGAAGCAGCGAAATGACCTGTGTTAGTATGGAGCAGTTCTCTGAAACTATTTACATGTGCCCCCTGCACAAGTAAGCTGAGTGTGCTGGTCTGACAGCCTAGAGATGGGAACAAGAGCTGCAAGGTAGGTGAGAGAAGGGACTGACTTCTTAAGCTGGCCTTGCTGCCTAATGCTTACACTGCAAAATGGCCTTAAGCTGTTTGCTGCCTGTCTGATGTAAAGTGGCTTTCTCTTTCAGGTGTAGAAGCAACTTATCTCAAGGTATCTCCTATTACCTGATAAATTTTGGTGGTATGAAAACAAGGAATCTCTAGGAAAAAAAATACACCCTGGTATTCTGTGCTTGATCTGAATTGTATTGATGCTGAAGGGAAAGCAGTTTTTTGAAGGAAGTCAGCATTAATGAGCATCCTTTGGTGAAGGAGCTTATCTGTGGAAGAGCTGTTAAATAACTCATAGGACAATGCTGGTGTCATAGGATTGATAGTGATACTAATTGTATTCATTAACATTCTTGACAAGAGCAAACTGAGAGGATGTACCATAATCACTATAAACAGGGAAACAGTTCAGAGGTGCAGCCTTTTAATGTTTGGCTGCATCTGTCCATCAAAGAACGCTTTCTTAGCATTAGGCAGAAATAGATGTCATTAAAAGAGACAAGTTAGACTAAAGCTGTAAGAAACTCCCTGCTGGATTCTGAAACCTTATGATTTGTTAGAAGTTGGTAAGAATCTATTCTTGATGTTATTTTGTTAACACACAGGTTAAACAGTGTGGATTGAGTCAGGAGTACTTAGAGGTGAAGTAATAGCCAAATCTTTCTAGTCTGCTTAATTTCCAACCCTTGAGACCTTATGTTAGTTATTTTAGTGGAGGACAATGAAGGACACAGTGGGGTAATGAGATTGGGGGAAGAAGTTGACTGAAGGGACTCTTCATGTTCCCAAAGTTTAGAACCTGTAGTAGACAAAGCTTTATTTTTTTTTATTTTTTTTTTAGCAGTAGAGGGAAGAAGCAGAGGTCAAAAAGTCCCTCACAAGATTTCTTGTAGGCCCCTTAAGATACTGGAAGGCCCAAATAAGGTCTTCTCAGAGATGCCTTTTCTCCAGACTGAATAACCCCAACTCATTCAGTCTGTCTTCATAGGAGAGGTGCTCCAGTCCTCTGATCACCCTTGTGGCCCTTCTCTGGACACGTTCCAGCACATCCATATCTTCCTTGTAATAAGGGCTCCAGAATTGGACACAGTACTCCAGGTGAGGTCTCACAAGAGTGAAGTAGAGGGGGAGAAACACCTTCCTCAACCTGCTGGGTATGCTTGTCTTGATGCAGCTCTGGATGCAATTGGATTTCAGGCTGCAAGTGCACACTGACAGGTCATGTTGAGCTTCCTGTCCACTAGTAGCCTCCAAGTCCTTTTCTTCAGGGCTGCTTTCAAGCCAGTCATTGCCCAGCCTCGACCCAGATGGAGGACCTTGCGCTTGATCTTGCTGAACTTCATGAGGTTGGCATGGGCCCACCTCTCCGGCCTGTCAAGGTCCAAGGACTTTCTAGGAAGTTGGGTAGTGGTAGGACTAGTGGGAATGGACTAAAACTGGGGATGGGTCGATTCAGATTGGACATCAAGTAGTTCCTCTCACCATGAGGGTGGTGAGACGCTGGAANAGAAGCAGAGGTCAAAAAGTCCCTCACAAGATTTCTTGTAGGCCCCTTAAGATACTGGAAGGCCCAAATAAGGTCTTCTCAGAGATGCCTTTTCTCCAGACTGAATAACCNGGAACTAGATGATCTTGAAGGTCCTTTCCAATCCTGATGATTCTATTTTCTGAAAAGCAGATATACTCCAGCCTATTCAGTTGTATCAGAATGATTGGGTGTTAGTTATTGATCTGTGGTGAGGAGATAATCATGCTTATTTTCTGATTTGTACCCATTTGTGAGGCTTTTCTGAAATGCAGCAGAGCTGGTGTGCTCTAGATAAATTACCCTAAGGTCTGTATTTAAGAGACTTGATGCAGATAAAGGAAAGCTAGAAATTCATGCCAGAAGGATTGTGTGGTTGAGAGGTGGGAGAATGAACCAAGCTGCCTTTGACTGAAGTTACTCTTTCATACAATCTCTTCCAATTTAAGAGGGGACAGTGCCAGCTGAGGAAAGTGAAACTAAGAAAAGCATTTTTTTCCTGATGCCATCATCATTAACCCTCAATTCCAGAGAATGCACGTTTCTGCTGTACTGTTTATCTGTTGATAGCAAAGCCTGCAAGTTGTTTATTTTTCCCATAGAGTTTCATCTCTGGTTCAGTTGTTTTATAATTGATTGCAACATTTGTCATTTCATTACTCCTAGTAATGATTACTTGTGCAAGCTGCATTTCTCCAACAGATGTCTGCTCGGTGCTGCCTGGCATCCTCAAACAGCTGATGTCAGGTACCCCGTTTGCTTTTTGGGAACGTGGCTGGGTGGAAGCTTGTAACATTTCCTTTGAAAACATTCAGGCTTGTCAACCCTTTCCTATGTTATTACTGTACCTTAAAGCACTGTGAATGAAGAAAATTAACTTGGGTATAGTTATGCTAAGTACACGGAATATCCTGTAAGTATCAGAAGAGTTGATTTGTCTTCTGCTGGACTTGGGCTACAGATGCTGATTTGAAATTTACCTCTTTGCCCCTAGAAACATTAAGCGATCAGTGCTAGATAGAAAATAAATGTGCTGCAATAAACATTTTTAAGTAGGAAATAAAGTAATTGGCTTAATCTTGTCTAACAGCTTTTCTTCATCATTGTTGGGGCAGCTTCTGGTCATTTCTGTTTTGTTTATTTTTTAGTATAGAATGATTAATGTGATGGCTAGAAAAGACAAAATGCTTGACTATAAGTTGGGCCCTCGGTAGACCTCTAACAACAATTTTATTCCTTTCTGTGTTTTAGATTTATAGCTGATCTTATGTACAGAGTGATTAATATTGTAATACATTTTTTTATTTGAAAAAAGGACTGTAATAGTGTGTACTACTGTAGTCTGAAATTGTAGTTTCCATGTTAACAAGCTTCTTCATGTGTTTCGACTTGTTCATATGGATCAAATAGGTCATTCAGAGAAAACTGCCTGTTATCTAAGACTGGGCAGAGTGGATTGAAAATGCTGTGCACTGCAGGTCAGGGAATTAATTTGCAGCAGAGAACCATAGAGAAGGAAGCTGGCTCTGTGCCAACTCAGCACTGAACGTGTTGAGGATGCAGGAGGCTTTCGCTCTGCAGCAGGAGAGGGCAAAGCAAAGGTGGCAGTAACTTATGTTGCCTCTGTTCTGCTCACAGCCTCAGCTATGGAGCAGCATTAGAGCGATAGGAAGAAGGTGGTGCCAGCTCTGTGCCAGGCTGAAATTCTTTTGTGCTCGGGGAATCTTGAAGTACATTTAAGGGCATTTTTTGGATTGTTGTGCCATGATGGGAAGGCTGTTACCTGGTACTAGTTGAGTAGAAAGCCCACATTATGTTTTTTGCAGCAGATACCTGTGTTCGAAGTGAATGACTCTTCCTCCTGTGTTGCTATGGAGCCAGGTAAAAGGGCAAATTAGTATACCAGGTTACTTACTGGATTATTTTCAACTGTCTTCAACAAAAGACAAGTATTTTAGAGTTTTTGTAAAAAAAAAAAAACAGCAGTCGTTTATATACCCTGCTGTAAGAGCATATCTGTATCCATTATATTTATCTGGTAATATTTTGATTTACTGTGGATTAAGTTCTTAAGTTATCCCTTATGGATAAAGGGAAGCTTGGCTGAAAAGCTCTGTACTGAGGATGGTCTTTCAGGAGAAGTTTGGGTTCACTTCCCTTCAGTGAAGACTGTCATGTCCATTATTGGTTAATGGATTTTAGTGTGGAGGAGTAGACCACAAGTATTTTTTGGGTATGGTAGCATCAGGAACACTTAAATTTTTGACATCTGAAAATTCTCTTTTTCTGCAGAGAGGGGATGATACCCTCTAATAATGCTATATTTAATGTAGTCTTGCAAGTTGGTCTTAGTTATCGCCCTTCTGTAAGTGGGATTCCTCTTCTATTTACTGAGAGTTGTATTTGGATGGGTAGTAAGAAAAGAGAGACATGAAGGGTATTGTTAGGTCTTCATATTAGACAGAGATGCTCAGAATAGATGTAACTTAAATCTAAATGTATTTGTTAAGAGTGTACACAGTGTGAAATCTCTCTTCAGTGAAAAATGTCATTTTAGCCAATACATAAATGCTGCAGCTTTGTTAAAGAACTATTTTGTTGGGAAGATGTGCTCAAATATCTGTGACCTCTTTTGTTTTTAAGTTGGTGTGCCAGTGTTCACCACTTCATATGCAGTAGTCACTCTACTTGGGGAGATGTAGGTATTCAGTTTATGCATAATAATGTTTGAATACATGTAGAAGGTAAGATCAAAATTTCAGTTAATAAACCTGTGCTATTTGGAGTGCTCAGTTCCCTCGTGAGGTTACGTTAGCAGGGCAGCTCAGGAAGAGAATCTTTAACATTGCAGTTCAACACAAACTGCAGCAGTCGTTGCTAGCATTTAAATTGCTAGAGATCCAGCTTGCCTTTAATTCATGATCAATGTTGGCACTGCTTTATAGTGGGCTAGGCTAAACCAGGAACTTTTTGAAAGTGGACCACCTCGAAGTTGGCAGTGAGAGCAGTCAACTTAGCTGATCAGGCTGAAAAGAGACAGTGGAAGAATGGCCTTTGGGATTGGTTCAAGATGGGCTGGAGGGAAAGTGGTGGAACCTGTTGCTGTCTGGAGAGATACTTTGGCACCCTGGTGTGTGAAACAGCTGTCTGAAGAGACCCTGCTGTGGCTTCTGAAGCCAGGACTTTTGGGTGTTATTTGAAATCCTGTTACACCAAAGAGTAAGTCACCATATTACTCGTTTCTTCTGTTAATGAAAAGCAACCCATAAAAACCTGAATACTAGCAAACTGCTCTAATTACAGAAAAACCTTCCTTTGTGTTTGGCTTTGTGTTTATCAGTTGCTTTTGTTTTTCACAAATGTGATGTTGAAGGAGGTCTGTAACTTAACATTAAACCAGAAAAAGAAACAAAAAATGCGAGGGATCTATTTAAATGAAGTTAAAATGCTATCTATTCACTTCATGGTGATATTATCACTGACTGTGATACCTTGGCTAGATTTATGATAATTCAAAAAATGGATACTAAAGAGGTACAGAAATGATGTGGGAATTTCTCTTCCTCTGAAGAAATCTTGTAAAAACCTCAAGAAAGCCATGTGAAACTTAATAGCACAGAAATTTGATAAGTAAATAAAGTTAATAGCAAAGACATGTATGAAAGGGTAGATAAGTCTACCTTTTGTTTATCTAAACATGTTTTAGAACATAAGTAAGATAAATTTATTGGCTTTTATTGTTGTACATATTCCTATAGCTAATGTAGCAGTTGTTTTTAGCTTTATGCTGTGATTATTGAGTATATGGCAAATCACTGCTGGGCCAAAAATAAACCAACTTTTGTCCTCTACTGTCGTTAACCACATACCTTGTCTCACTACCACTCATTATCTTTCCTCTCAAAAAAAAAAGTTATCTGTTATGTGAAGCACTAAGCTCTGTTTTCCAGGAAATGAGGAACTTACAGTAAATCCCAAAGCAGCATCTCTGCAGCTTGTGCTTCTAGAGAACCTGAACAGAGCAGCCGAAACAAACCTCTGCTCATCCTGGTATGCAAATGAATTAAAAGATAACAGATAAAGCCACCAGAGGATACATTCAAATCCAGAGTCTTACAGAGAAAGATGGATCAAGTGAAAGATTTATTACTCCAATTCCAACTAATTGATTTCTGTTGCTTAAACTAGAGCAAAACCTCAACATTGCCATTTCTCTGAACCCATTTGTTCTTAGCTTACAAAGCAGAATGCTGTAATTAACTAAATTGAATGTTTCTTGAAGCTTTTTTAAAGAAGAGACTAATTTGCTTATAATGCATTGGATAGCCTGTCTATATTGGCACCCATCCTCCCAGTCTGAAAGCAGCTGAGATTTGAAATCTTCATGGGAGCAAGTATTCCAGAGTTCCTATTTAGGCTGGTCTGTTCTGGGTGTTGTAACAGAAAGGCATGGAAGAGGGAAGGCAAGTGATATAGAATTGTTTTGTGTTCTGTAGTAGGATAAAATAACCCCAGCAGAAAATCAGAGAGTTTTGGAAATTGTACATCTTGAAACGGCAACACAAACTTTCCTTGTAGAAACATTTCAGAATTCATACACTAAAGTGCAGAGTTCCACCAGCTGCTCTTTCCTTAATCTTCTAATGTAACAGGAGAGTATGGGTGAAAAGATGCTCATCCTTTTAATTGGCTTTTTCACTGAGCTTTTTGACAGAATGCCTAGCTGCCTACATGAAGCCAAGTGACTCTATAAACAACTGCTACCAGGCCAGAGATTGAGCTATTGTGATTTATCTCCAGTAGGAAGTGTAGAAATTTAATACAAATTTCTTATTAACTGTGGTTCAACTTCCTACTACTGCACAAGTTGCAAATCACTTCTGGTTTTTAACTGTCTCAAGAATTTCAGCATAGGTGGAGATGTGTTAGTAGATGTTGGGTGCCCTGCAGCAGAGGCACCTAGAGATTATAGGAATATTGAAGAAATGAAGAAGAGTATGAAATGTCATTAAGGTGATAAATGGTACAATGAAAAATTACTATTATACTCGATTTGCAAAAAATTTCATCTTTAGTATATCTTGTTGTCTTCAGTTGCAATATTTGATTTCACTGCATTAAGGTACAAAATTTCATTATGCTTATAATAGTCTAAGATGATTTAGGTGAAATCTTAGGGTTTTTTACAGGTATAGGAATTAGAAGAAATACAGACCAGTTGTTTGGCCAGGTGTAAGTCCTGTTGCTTTACTCCATTTGTGTAAAACATTCTTTGATGTATCAGGAATTTTGAGTATGCAGGCAATTATAAAATCTGAAAGCTGCTGTAAAATAAGATAGTATTTGAAAAAATAAGGCATTAAAGAATTTGGTAGGCAAGCTTTTCAGTACAGGTGTCATCCTATTCTTTGCAGCTTTTTAGAAAAAAAAAAACAACAACAACAAAAGCAAGAGATTGAAAACTGTATTTTCCTATATTCAGGTTTGGTGGCAAATAAAATAAATTGGAATATGATGTGCTAAATTAAAATGGAATTGCATTATTTAAAACCTGGTATAATCAGATTCAGTTTTTCTCAGTTTCCTGCCTTAGTATTTCTGGCAACTTTTGTAGATTTTAACTGGCAGGATTACATTTTAGCACCATATCTCTCCAATGCTAAAGAAATCTTTGCAAACTTACTACCTGAAAAGAGCCATCTGCCTTTTTCATCCTACTGTACTAACCTGTAGTGTTCTGATGATAAAGTGGGAATTACAGGCAAGAGAGCAGTAATAACTCATTTAAAATACACCATGAGTGACTTGTTGTCTTCTAAAACCTAAGTGCTTTAATTCTCAGTTTCATTCTTTGCTCTGTAACTTTGGGTAGGATCCTAGTGGTTTAGGAGTTAATTTCCTTATAGGACCTACTTTCAAAATACTTTGGTTCCTCCTCTACATAGAGCTAAACAATAAGTACATGCAATACCAGGAATTAAGGATGGTGGTGCCAGAACAGGGTGTAGGCATCTTTGCTCTGTTCTCTTCAGGAGGATCTGAAGTTTGCAGTTACACCGGGGAATACGGTGAGGTTGGGTTTTCCCTCTGTTTCTGCAGTGGGCATCCCTTTGGATTCCCAAGGATCCAAGTGCCCCACTTACCCTGGAAGCATGTTTTACCTATCAGAGTGAGGGGTGCATGTCTGAAATGAAGTATTTTGTATGTTGGCTTTGTTTTTTTGTCTCTTCTGATACCTGCTGCTCACAGTTTGTGTTGTGATGCCAAGAAGGAGCTACAGAGCCATTGGTTTTCAGATTAGTTTCTAGAGAAAACGTTTATTATGTGTGCCCGTGTTTTAAATATATGGGGGTGGTGTGTGTTGGTTTTTAACAACTTTATTGAAATGTTACCTTTTGACAGACTTGCAAAAAATGCATTTATGTAAAAATGCTTTAATTGCTAACTCATTGAATACCTTATACCAATGTGTAATAAGTATTGCCACTAGTTATTTTTTTTTTATTTTGAAGGATGTGATTACAGCATTAATGTTAAGATCATTTTGTGGATGCAACAGCTACAACAATCTACACTGAAATTACAGAAATTGTAAATCCTTTTTTTTTTTGTACCTAAAGTAGCTACAGAAGTAGTACAAAAGTAGTCTTTCTCAGTGGGGAACATACTGAAGGGGCATGTTTCTTCTGAATTCCTGTCTTCTGTTATTTTTTTTTTAAATGCAGAGGAAAATAAACCAGTATAGCATATATTTAAAGCCATTCTGTTAAACAGTTCAATACAGATTGGTTTTATTTGTTTGAAAAATATTTTGAATCAACATGATTTCTATAAATGGTAGAAGAAGCAAGAGACAGACAAAACATCCTTAATGAAAGCACTCAGCCTTTTTCATGCTCCAAATCTACCTTTATTATGTTAATAAATTCCATGCAGTTCCCAGCAGGGATATGTAAAAATTATCTTTTCAAATAAATGAATACAGATTATTTGCTGCATATCAAGAAACTGGTTATAGGTCTTTGATCTTTGTCCTGGTGCAGTCATAGATCTCAGCAGTTAAGATGCTCCCAACTTGTGTGGTGCCCCCTAATCCTCTTGGATGGCTGGAGGTGAGGTGACAAGCATGTGTGCCAGCCCTTGCCCGTGGGTGACTGAAGTGCCAAAACTACCTGCTTTAGGTTCCCAGGATGAGTTTAAGTCTATTCAACCACAGTAGTCCCGAGATAACTCAGTTTCTAATGTCTCCAGGGTACTCTGCCAGGCGTTCTTTCTGGGAAGAATGAAGTGTGTATCATTGGGGCTGGTGAGAGGAAATGAGGGAAGTCTCATTTACATGCGTTTCAAGTTTATTTACTGATATTTTACAGATAAATAGCTGGAGGTTATGAGCTCTTTAAATCATATCTACTCATCAGAAGTCCCACTGAAATAGTCCAAGTGCAGTGAATTTGAGAAGCAGTCTGTAGGAAAACTAGAGAAAGTGAAGTTGGCCTTTCTTTTTTCTGTGCAATATTCCACTCTTTTTCTCTGTGTGATGGCCATAAGAGTTGAATACTGAACTTTCTATCTTGATTAATTAGTTCCTCTCTAATAAATTCTATTAAAAGTTAAATGGAAATTGTGGAATTTCTGTGGGAACAGTTTATATGCCATCCTATATTTTGCTTCAGGATAATGTTTTGAACATCATAAACCAAATAATGGATGAATGCATTCCACACGAACGGGCCAACCGAGACTTTTGTGTTAAGTTTCCGGAGGAAATACGGCATGACAACCTTGCAGGACAGCTTTGGTTTGGAGCAGAAGTAAGTCTCTCATATTTCTGTTACTTGGAGTTAATGGACAATATTTTATGGCATAAAGCTGGAAGTTTACATCTCAAGTACATCTTGAGACTTTTCTGAAAACGGTACACAAAATTGCAGTAAACATCTTTGAGAATTTGGCTCTGGTTGCTCAGTAGAAGGGGATCCTTTAAATCATGGGTTTGGTATTGATAGTGCTAAAAGTATCCCAGTTTATTTTCAGATTTGTCTGCTGTCGTTATGGCCATGTCTTAAAAACTATTCTGTTGTGAAGGAGCATTGGAATCATATTGTTTATTTTTCTAATCTTTTTTAAATCCTGACGGGCTATCTTACATCTTATGTTTTGAAAATCCTAGAAACAAAGATATATAAGGTAATTTTACCGGGGGAAAGTTTATCTCCAGCAAATATAACTGCATGCTGTCACTTTATATTAATGACTATATTACACTGTAACTCCTACTAAACATACAGAACTTTGCTGAGTTGACATTTGTTGCACATAATTTGCTTGTTTCATGTATATGCTAAAAATATAATGGTTTCTGTGCAAAACACGGAAGTCCACTTCTCTTACATGGTTTCTTGCAGACTTTCTTCTGCAGCAGCCTGTAGGTATAAGGGATTTTTCTAGCAAATAAGCTTTAATTATTTTAACCAAGTGAAGCCTGAAGTGTCAGAGAAAGATGTGATTGAATGATTCTTTAGTACTGATGTCTGTTGGAGAAAAAAAAAAAATAATAATTTTAGCATCTTTAATGAAAAACTTAGTATCCTGAAGTCCACTGGCCTGAGTGTGACTTTAAGCACCATGGATTTGTTGAGAGTTAGAGGAATAGTCTCGACAGCCCACCGCACAACAGGATGTTGTGGTGGTGTTTTTAGCTTTGCCTCTCCTGTATTTAAAGCAACCCTTTAGCTCCTACTTGTATCCATTCTTTTCTCCTTCATTCCTCCTTTCTCTTTAAAGGGATTCCACTTCTCACTCTCCATCAATCATTCCTGTCTTGTTCAGTCCAATATGGCTCCGTATGTTCTGCTTCTGAAGCTTTCTTTGACAGTTGTTAATTGTAGGCTTCTCTAAGTCAGAGAAGTCCCAGGAGGAATTTACAGAATGAATTTGATATGTCAGTGCTTTATAATCCTGTCCTCAGCAGAAAGAGCAGCAGTTGTTGTTATCATGTGACCTTCACTGCCATCGTCCAGGTGACACTGCGCAGCTTGAAAACGCCTAGAGTTGGACACAGTGGCTTTATGGTGCTTCTTTGGCAATTAGGAGAAGATGCAGTCTTTTTTTTTCTGCAACTATCCATAATGAATCTCTGTGAATCCATAATGAATCTCCTTTCTTACTCTAAGTGACTAACAAACCAGGATTACAGCAACAAAGAGGAAAAATGCCAATCAACGTAGTAATGTTTTGCACTGTGGGAAATGCTTGAGGGTATCACTGAGAGAGCCCATAGCTTGTAGGAGAAAAAAAAAGTGTCTCAATATTCACTGTTTGTTGCATAAGCTAATGCTTTTACTCTTTCCAAATCAAACTTTCACTGTCTCCAAATCAAACTAATAGACTGGAGAGACCTGTTGGTTTTGGAGAAAGTGATTAAGTAATGACTGGTGTAGGCACTGTCCTTCTGTAAATTGATACAGTAAGGAAGACTGTATGAAGTGCTCTGAATGCACACTCATGTGTCCTTGTCAGTGCAGTCACTCTGAGTTACCAGACTAAGAATACTTATCAACAGGTAAAGACTTTCCTTATCCGTGTTTTCCCACAAATTGTGTCTTGGCTGTGAAGAGATAAGAATGTGATCTTCACTGAGTGCCCTTAAAACAGGAATGAATACATCAGGCTGCTGAGCAAGGGTAGGAATTGCAGGACTCCCATCCAGGGGAGAGAGACAGAGCTGCAAATGAGATGTAAAAAAAAAAAAAAAAACCCACCAAAAAAACAAACAACAATTTTGCTTTTATTATGTTTGTGAGCTGGTCAGAGGGAGTCCACATACAACTCTTGGGGCAAGCAGTGTCATACATAACTGCTCTCCAGAATCTGAAAGGGATGAATCATTCTGTGACCTGTTTTTTGTTATTTCCTGTAAAATATGCCCACAGCTTCTGTGGGAGGCAGGATACTGGTCTAACTTGTCTGGTGGCTAGTATGACCAGTTTTGCTACAGAAGGCACCCTGGTTGCAGAATTGCTGTTCTTTTGGTAAGGATTACATCTATTTTACAGTCAAGCCATCTAGCCTCCAATGGTTGTACTGTAGCTGGATTCACACCCTTCTTTGGCAAGCGATCCTTGTGCACAGAAGGGTGTATATCCTGCTAATACTTACTCCTGAACTAGTGGGAGAAGAGCTTTTTTTAAAATTTCTTCTGTCAGCTCTGTGGTTCTTTCACTTAAACCTCTTCCATTCTCATTGTCTCCTTGACGGAGCTGCTCCCGAACCTTTTATGTGAAGGCTTATGACTTGGCATATCAGTTTTAAATCTTTCACTTGTTAAATAATTTGCAACAAATTGAGGCTAAGTACTTCCCTTGTTAAAAATATTTTATATCACATCTTATGTTTTTTTATGTAAGCAATTTCTTAGAAAATATTTTTCTCTTGATGTATTTCATAGTGTTTGGCTGCTGGTTCAATTATTATGAATCGTGAAATTGAGAGTATGGCTATGAGGCCGTTGGCCAAGGATCTGACACGAAGCCTAGAGGAAGTTAGAAATATCATTCGTGACCAAGCCTTAAGGGATTTGAACCTCTACACAGAAAAAATGAAAGATTCACTCAAGCATTTTGATGTCCTTTTCGCTGAATTTGAGTTAAGGTAAAAGTTCCAAAGTAAATGTGTTGTGAGCATTGACTTGACTACTACAGCTGTCATGTGGCTTGCTGGCTTTTGGAAGTTGACTGTTTTGTTCTGTTTTCTTTTTATGGAAAAAATTGTCATTATTTTATCGTGGTTATTTGAATTGTTCAGTAATTTTTTGTATTTTTTAACTTTTCCTTCCTGTGTAGCAATAATGAAAAGAAAATGAAATGGCTTTTTAGCAAGCAGCATTTGCTCTTTTCACCTAAACTGTAATCTGCCATTTGCATACTGGCATATGGCGTTTTAGGAAGGTTTTCCAAGACTCAAAAGGAAGCCATAGATCTCTTCCCTTGATGTTCTCTTTGTCAGAGGAAAGACAACAAATAACTAGCATTAAAAAAAAATATATATGATAACAAACGGTTGGGAGAATGAGGTTTTTTTTCTCTTGTACTTAGAGATACAAGCAAGTTGCACCCAGTGAATTTAAGAAGGCAAATTGAAATTTGTTGAAGGAAATGCTTTTACATAAGCCATAATTAACCACAGGAACTCACTGATTTAAAAACTTGTGATTGGAAAATAGCTTGTAGGTTTATAGTAAAAATGGAAATAACTGGTTCTGGGGTGAGGTGGTTTTGGTCGCATTGACCAAGCGTTGTGCTTCCAAATTTAAGCCGACTTCCTTCATGTCTGCTAGATGTGTGTGGTGCTGGGCATAGTTACAGGCAGGATAATCTGTTAGATTATCTATGGATCTAATAGAATACAGCCACTTCTACCCTTAGCAGACCAGATTGCTTACAGTTGTGTAAAGTTGTAAATTTTTCTAGGGAATGATCTGTAGACTGTCTAGTCTCCTATTACTGTTTGCCATTTCTCAGTATTCTTACTTGTATTATTTTACTAAGGTAAGCAATTTTTTCTAATAAAAATAATAATTATGCTGTTACATTAAAAAAGCTTAAATTGAAAACATTGATTAAAACCAGATTTTTTTTAAGTGTGGCTTTCAGTGCAGACACCAATGACAATCATTAACTGGCTCTTGACAGTGCCTGTGCACATGTGTCTGTCCTGTTCAGACCAACTCTCTACCTACTGCATTTCTCTTTGCCACTTTTCTGCAAATAACTTTTGCCCTTCCTGTATTTCCTATATTCTACTACTGACTAAGTAATATGGTGATAGAAAACCTCTTACTTCTACCAGTGGCTGTTACCTTGCAAATCAGTGCTTTTGCATGTGTTTCCAGTTTTAAAGTCTTCAACCTTGTCTCTGCTGGGTAACTGAATTTCACTAATTTCAGGTAACACCTTTCTAGACCAAGTGAGTATTTTAGTCAGGTTTATCTTCCTTTTCGTAAGGAAATGCAGCATAAACTAATCTAACTTCAAGATGTAGAAATAAAGATCCTTCTAGGACCTAACTCCATGTGTAACTCCATTACTACGGAGTTCCATTACCTCAATCTGCAATAAGTAAATCAGCTGCATATCTTACAGATACTTACACTGTACAGTTTTCATAGTGAGTGCTGCCAAAATATATACATAATGGGATAGGAAAGTCTGGGTTTTTAAGCTGATTGGTCCTAGATATGTATTTATTATCTGACTTGGTAAAGCATGTGAAATAATAATATCTTCTTTGATAATATCTGTAGTTATGTGTCCGCCATGGTACCTGTGAAATCTCCAAAAGAATATTATGTACAGCAAGAGGTAATCGTACTTTTCTGTGAAACTGTGGAGAGGTAAGCATTTTAAGTACTAGTTTTTCATCTCTACTTTAAGTGTGAGCTGTTGTTGAAATACTTTAACTGTAGTCTTTAAAAAGCATCATAAAACACCAGGTATTTTGCTTTTCTATATCCAAGTACTGAGTTAAGAAATATTAAGCATGCATGCCAGGCACAAGCCTATGCTTTTTATTTTCTAGACAAAAAAACCCCAAAGCTCATAACCCAGCAATAAGAATATTGTTGGTATGCATAGTTACAGATATGTAAATGCTTAGTCTTCATTTACATAAGCTAAATCTGTTTAAGGTGTTAAGACTTAATGATATTTCATGCAAGAATACATGGGGAGATGATTCAAATAATCTGTGAATCTCTAGTGATTATCATGAAGAACTTGTCAATGCTCTTTAAAATCTTAGAGGACTGAAGCATGACTCTGTGTATGAAGAGATGGTATTAAAAAAGAAAAAACAAACCAAACAATCCAGCAGTTCTTAAGTTCTTTTAGGCGTGTAAGGTGATAAGAAAAAATGTGGATTTGTTTGGAATGTGTTGGGTTGAAGAATTTCTCTGGGATTTTTTCCCCTGTTGACAGAGTAACTTGCCTAGCAGGTGAGCCGCAGAGGGGAACAGCATATGAAATACCCAACTTTAATGAGGTTTGGAGCAGTGCAGCACGGTTCTAAAAAGGAAACTACTGAACTGTAGTCTGGGTGGAATTATTAGAGACCCACTGACTGTAAAACTCATCTGGAATAAGCATTGGTTTGACTGTTGTATTGGAACTTGTGAAGTAGAACCCTGAGTCTGGTGTGGTCGAGAGTTTGGTTAAGCAATGGAGGAATACAGTGCACACTGCCACGAGCTGGAGATGTCGGCGAGATCAGAGCTGCTTCAGGCATTGTAAGACAGGTTTACAACTCAAAATGTTCTCAAGAAGTAGTAGGAATTGCCTTCCATCAGGAAGAGAGCTACTAAATGTACACATATATGCCCAGTAAGAGCAAAAATATGGTTTCTCATGTGCAGCTTTGGATATTACAGTGGGCTGTAGGAAGGAACAGGGAGTGTGAGTGGGCTGTGCACTGATGAGGTCTGCTGTTAGTACAGAGCAGTGCTTGCTTTGGGGTTGTTTTGCTATCTACTACCAGCAGTACTGGCAAGACACTAAGTACTGGTGAGTAATAAGGATAAATTGGTATTTCCTCTTTTTGGTACGCGTCAGTGGGACTAGTGTGAAGTTATGAGTGTTGTCTTAACACACTGAGATAGACAAATCAGACAAGAAATTTGGTGATGTTCTGGAACTTGTACAGAAATAAAGACATTGTGAAGAAACTTGGAAAACATAACATGGTGAAAAGCCTAAACAATCTTGGGTTTAGCCTAAGAGAGGCTTAAGATACTTGAAAAGTTATTAGAGGACAATGAAGTGTCCCCTAAATATTAAATCCTTATAATTCAGTAAGAGGTGCTGCACAGAAGTGACTTGTGAGGTTTTTTTAGTGTGGTGAAACCCAATTACTTTCCCCTATTACTTTAAAAGTGTTTTTTAGTTGAAAAACGTTAAGCACCAGTGGTTTTCATCAACAAGCTGAAGATTGGCATGAAATAGTAAATAAAAAGGGAAAGTGGCTCAAATTTTTTTTATACTTTTAGATGTCTACAAAAGCTTTGTTTAAAGACTTTTTTTCCTTTTTTTTTTTTAAAGCAGAGACTGTACCAATCAGCTATATACATAGTGGTTTAGTATTTTAACCAAATTGTCCAATCAGTTTGGTTTGGCTTATATCAACTTTTTAAAATTTTTTTCTATTGAAATGTATTCTTGAAGAGTTTGATCTCTTATTAAATAAAATTATTATTCTGTTTAGAGCCTTAAGGCTTGGATACCTCACTCAAGATATGATAGATGACTATGAACCAGCTTTAATGTTTACAATTCCAAGATTAGCCATTGTGTGGTAAGTAATTTTTTTTAACTACTCTCTACTCTGCCTTATTTAAAGATTTATTGAAGATTACAAAAACATTCTTTAGAATTTTGGCATCTTTTCTTTCAACTAAGTTTGGTTGTTAAAAAAAGGAGGATTATGTTTTCTTTTAAATCATTACTACAATATGTAGAATATTAGGAGGAAAAAAAAGAAAGTAGAACTCTTCAACATAGAAGGCAGGAACCTGAAACAATCGATATCAGTCATCCTCCAGAAAGAAGTTGAAAATGAAGAACAGCAGTCTATGGCATGTCAGGTTGTCTCAGATGTTTTCTGAAAGCACATATTTTGTGTCACTCAAAACCAATATGACCTAAGGATACAAGTCTTGCAAATGAAAAATTGTTAATAGGAATTGTCTATTTTCTTAGTAACTCTAGGTTCAAAAGGAGTTGTCGTGACACTGCACTGTGACCAATGAGTTAACCTTATATGTTTTTCAAGGAAAGTATTAATTTACATGTAGATTTGTGCCCTGTATTGACCACTCAAGACAATTAAATCAGTGGTTTTGCTTCATGTAGTCTGTGATATTGAAAAAATCAGATGCATTTTTCTTAATGAGTCTTCACATTTTAATAAGACAGCAGTTTCTCTGGAGTAAAGCCAGCGTACCATTGTGAATGTTTTTAAGTTAGCTAATATAAGTAGTATAATTGAGGGAAATAAGAAACCTCAAACCCTGAGTGTAATACACTTCTCCTCAGGAAATCCCGGTGGCCCATTGTTCCTGTTAAGTAGGCTATTGTCTGTAACTGCCATCCTAAAAATAATAACAGTCATAATCTGTTTATCAAAAGACACCAGGAATGTGAGAACTCAGTTTGAAGCTGCTGGAAGACACAATGAAGAAGAATACATCATGACTAATTGGAAAACCAAGGGCTCTCTGGAAAATGCACTTTGTCAATACTGAATTACAAAGGATGGAGTGAGAAAAAAAGTATTAACTCTTCCTAAGTATCAAGTGATTTGAAAATACTGCCATATGAAGTTCCACAGAAAAATGACACCATCCAGATATAGTGTAGTTTGGAATAAATGAAAGCCTTTTATTTGGACTGTGAAAGGAGAAGCCTTTAAATGCAAGACAGATGAAACTCGAAGTTTTCATGCTGTGGCACTGTGCCTTAATGAGAAGGATGTGTCTGGAGCAAAGAGAAGTGCTGGATCCCCTTGGTCCTCTAATAGCAAAGCTTTAAGGAACACTTCTCAGAATCAGTTTTGTCTAAGGGATTTTTCCGCCATCAGTTTACCATACATTTAGACAGTGTTCGTTGCCTAAGATAGTAATAGGTGTCAGTGAACTCCAAACCCAGGAGGAAATACTAAGACATGCTTTTTTCCCAGTTTTTAATCATTTCCATGGTAGAAATATATTCAAGTATTGATTCAGAACTCTTTCAAAGGTCATAAATATACAGAGGACGTTTCATGTCAATACTTAAAGGGGGCCTACAAAAAAGATGGGACAATCTTTTTAGCAGGGCACGTAATGATAGGATGTGGGATAATGGCTTTAAACTAGGAGGGTAGATTTAGTCTAGATTTAAGGAAGAATTTTTTTTACAATGAGGGTGCTGCAACACTGGAGCAGGTGATCCAGGGAGATGGTAGAAGACCTATCCCTGGAAACATTCCAGGTCAGGTTGAACAGGCACCTGAGAAACCTGATCTGGTTGAAGATGTCCTTGTTCACTGCAGGGAGGCTGGACTAGATGATGTTTAAAGGTCCCTTCTAACCCAAAATACTCTATGATTTTGTAATCTTTTTTGGTAGTGCTCTAGCCCACTTTTTTTTTTTTTTCTCAGAATTAATCTCTATGGAGAGCAAAATATAGGTGAAAGCTGAAAGAATGGTGATTTTACATCCGGTGAGAGTAGCCTCAAGCTTTCACTCCAAGTAACATTTATTGTTGTAGAACATAGGACATGAGTCAGCAATAGCTACTTTGCTTTGTGGCAGCCTAATTGTGGAAGCTCAAAGTGTAGAGGAAAAAGAAAGTATGTATCCTTGGTAACAGCATAATTTGTATTATGCCACCAAAAAAAAGTGACTTGCAAAAGAAGCAATTTCTCTCTCTTCTCCCCCACTGTGTAAAACTAATATAATCTCAAGTGTGAGAAAGTGTGATCCACTTGCTTTTGACATACTTTGTTTTTGCACTGGGCAGAGGATTAAATAACTTTAAGCAGAGCCTGGTGGGGGTGGAATCCACTTTCAGACACAGTGCAGTATGGTGCAGCAGATGTAGTGAGGAAGGTGAATTTTATTTCATTTCCAACACCCAGACAGGTTATGGCAGTAGTGATTTGGGAAGGAAGAGCTATTGAGATATCTGTAAAGTACATGGAGGCTTTCAGAATCGTTAACTAACCTCCTTCCAGAGAACTTTGTAAAAGTGCAGAGTTGATTCAGAAGCATGATATTATCAAAATGTGTTACATGTGATTTAGCAAATGTGGTTTCTTTTTTACCATGTGTTAATACCAGGTTGTATTCATCTTAGAGGCAGAAAAGTAGGAGCTTAAGACTCAACTGTCTTACTAGAAATTATTTATACTAGAAGGAAAAAGCCATTTGCATTCTCAAGTCAGTGGACTTTCCCCAACTTACTTGATGATCAGTTTCTTGGCTTTTGGTTGTGTATGGGTCAACCACAGCAATGAAATAAATGGATGCTCTTTCCTTTGTGTTTCCATTGCTTTTTCGCTCAGTTTAAGAGGGTGTGGACAGAGGGTAGGGAATCTTTTCTATTGCTTTGAATAGCACTTTATTCTAACTGTGAGTGACTAAGATGCCATGTAATCTGAGTGTAGTTCTAATGTTTATGTACAGTTGCCTGACTCTGTATTCAGTAGTTGCTCTGTGTAATGATATTTTCATTTTTGTATGTGTTCATGCATCTTTGAATTTCAGTGGCCTTGTTGTCTACTCTGAGGGACCATTAAACTTGGACCATAAACCAGAAGATATGTCTGAACTCTTCAGGCCTTTTCACACTTTGCTAAGAAAAATAAGGTAAGTAATAAATGATGATTGTAACTCCTTCTCTTGAGACCTAAAACAGAATTCATGAATTCCTAGAAAAGTGTTTCTGTTTGCTATGCTAAACTGCATTTTCTTCTTATCTGCCTGATCTATCCATGAAATAACCAAATTTAGTTCTTCATTTCATGGGACTTTTTTGATATATCACTTTCTGTGATAGTTTCTTTTTCAGAATATCATTTTATTACATTTCAGATTTTCTTTATGGTTGGATGATGCCTGAAATATTAAAAGTTCAGTTTACTTTGGGGAGATCCTGTTTCTAATTGGCATCAGTGTTTCTGTTTAACTAGGCTGATTACATTTTCTCATGTTGTGATGCAATACTCAGATCATTCTTAATCTAATAGAAATTACTATCAATTTTTCATACTGTGGCTCTGTTTTTACAGGATGGATCATTTTATATCTTCCTCTTCACAGCGCTTCTGTCTTTGATTACTGCAGATGTGGGCTTTGACTCAAGTATAAGGAACATTAAAATAGTTTTGTTCTTAGTTGAGGTCTTTGGAAGAGTGATATATCATTACTTTGGAGTAATTGAGATGTATCTTTAAAGGATCTTTATATTCAGGGTTCAGATTTCAGTTCAGTTCAGATTTCTATGCCAACTGCACATTTTGCTCCTAGAAATCTCTAGAGTTAATTTGGCAGAAATTTTTCTTTCCTGTGTCCAGTTTTCACCTGTTTATCGCCTTCCCTGTATGTCACGATGGTAGTTTGATGTAAGAATAGTTTTCACATGGGTAAATTTTTCGAGATTAATGTCCTCTCACCAGTTAGAGGTGAGGCATCTCCTGAGGGAAAATGCAAATTCTCTCAGGGACAGTCCAGAGAGAAGCCTGTTTCTGAATTTAGCTTTTATAAACATCCAGAACACATCTTTCTGTGTCACTTAAAGATTTCCTAGCATTTCTGTCCAGAAGTGATATTTTTACCTTTAGGAACATTAATGGTATTCATTTTGAAATGTTAGAATTAAAATTGACAGATCAACATGTTTGCAATTGGATTTTTTTGTTTGTTTGTTTTGGGTTTTTTTGGCTTTATAAGCACTGAGAGAAGAACAACAACATTAATTGAGGAGCATAACTTCAGTTGGGGGGAAGGGGATGGGACTCTCTTGGTACTGCAGCTTGAAAATTCCCTGAAATTTACATTTAAACACCTTATTCCCAATATATGGCTATCACAGAAATTTTCACCAGCATTCCACTGACTGAATAAAGACAAAAGAATATTTAAAAGCTAATATACTTCTCATAATCTGTGCTTTGTGCTTACTCCATACATTTCACAACACAGAAAATGAAAATCAATGAAGTCAGTTTATTGCATAGTCCATTTAATTTTCAGTTACTCTGAACTTACTGCTTGGGTTGAAAACACATTAGTCAAATGCTTGTTCAATAACTCCAATTTTCAATGCAAACCTCAAAAAATTAAATAACTCTTTCAGATTCATTTTCTGCAAAAAGTTCTGATAAGAGAATAAATGTTCTTAAGCTTGAGTATTAAGAAATGTGATTTCAGTTGTCTAGCAAAGTTTACCAAGTGTTCTTGGTGATTTTGACTGGGATAGAGTTATTTTTCTCTGTAGTAGCTGGTATGAGGTTATGTTTTGGATTGGTTCTGGAAACAGTGTTGGTAATGCAGAAATTTTTTTGTTATTGTTCATCAGGATTTACACAGCCCTTGTCTGTTCTTCAACCCACCCCACCAGTGAGCAGGCTGGGGGTGCACAAGACGTTGAGAGGGGACACAGCTGGGACAGCTGAACCCCGACTGACAAAAGGGATATTCCAGACCGTATGAGTTCAAGCTCAGTATAGAAACCTGGTGGAAGAAGGGGGGGAGCGAGGGGTGAATGAATTCCTTGGTTTACTTTGCCTGCATGTGTGGGCTTTTGCTTTACCTAGTAAACTATCTTTATATCAACACATGAGTTTTCTCAATTGAACTCTTCTCTTGCCTATCCCACCAGAGCAGAGTGTGGGGTGTAGTTGCCAGCTGGGGTTAAATCACAAGAGTGAGATAGTATCTATCAGATCAAAAATTTAAGGAGGTTAAGATAAAATAACAAACTTTATGGTAGTGTCTGAAATGAAGGAATAGCATCAAATTCAAATGGAACAACTGAGCTTAAAAGATCTTTTAATAATACTCTTGAATTAAAACTCATTGAACAAAAATAACAACGAGATACAGGTAAGTGTGTAGTTCATGTAGTGTAATTAAATTAACTTTAAAAGTACCTAAGCTGTCGAGATTTTATTTTTCATCACAGATCTTTTCTTTTTTTCCTTCACTCATCAGGTTGCAATTCCTACTTAGTGAGAATATCCACAGAAACCTGTAAGGAGAGATAAAATGAGATATTTGATACTAATATTTCTGCTCTTCAGCAAAAAGGGAGCATTTTTTCTAGGAGTCTTTCTGCAGTCTCCATCACCAAGAATTAAGGCATGAAAATAGATTCGAGTAGTCTTCTGTTAAAATAATTCCATCTTTTATTGCAGTTGTGTGCCTCTTGTAAGAATATAGAGCAGCATTTTAGTGCAGGATATGATCACACCTCAGTGACTTCTTCCAGAAAGTTCAATGACTTTTGAGCCAACTAAATAGTTTAACTCATGGAGTAACACCAAATATACAGCTTGTTATTTTATGGATTACAGGTAATTTTAAAGCTGTATTATCCTAAATCATCTCTCCTGTTAAAGGCAAAACTACATACTGTATTTATGTGGATCCATGTAATTAAACCAGAACTAGCAGAGACAAGTTATTAGCTCAGAAAATGTTGGGTGGCCTGGCAGCCTTGGCTGGCACTTCTGAAAACAGTGTAGACTGGGGAGACTCTCTGAGCAAAAGCAGTGAGAGTTCTTGTGTAGATTTTGGTACGGTTCAGCAGTGCATGGTAGTTTTGAATGTTTTAAAACCTAAGCCGGATGCTTGTGTTGATTTTTGAGATGTAAAACATCAGCATTGGTTTTGTATACATTGACCAATGCATAATCATATGTTATGTCTTCCTTTTAAACAAACACATTTGAACCTTTTCTGCCAATCTACTGTTACTTGCCTAGTACGTATACAGAGCATATCATCTGGTCGATGGATAGATATTTAATTTACATGCCTGTAACACTGACAATTCTTGTGATAAAAATATTTCCTATACTGTATATACATTTGAGGCTGCTACAGAGAGATTTTTCAGAGGTGAGTGAACTGGGGATTTTGTAGTATTCCTTAATTCTGCCCTTTTTTCAGACACTTCTTCTTGCCTGGTGCTTGTTCCTGGAGCATTACAATTGATGGCAGGATCCCTGTGGATTTTAGTGGTGCAAAATCAAGCAGACTGCAGATCAAGTGGGGCAGAATAAGAGGATTGGTACCACTTTAAGTACACCGAAACCTTTCTCTCTTACTGCCTAGAAATTAAGTGCAGTATACCTGTTGTCAATGAATTAAAGAATTGTGGGGGTGTTGAAACTCATGTACTTTTAAAGTGTTCATGGTGACTGAGGGAACTCTTCAGCTTTTCCAAGTTGACAGTGACTTTGAGTTGATTTTAAATGTTTGCAGTAAAGGAGTACCAGAGATATTTGTTATCTATCGGTGTTGGGGTATCAGCACAGCTCTGCAGACTTCACTGTACTCAGCCTAGCACTGTGCAAGCAGGAGGATGCAATTGCATCCCAGTACCTGCATCATGCTCTTGTACTGGCAGCTCCTTAAAGACAGCTGTTTATGCTCCATTCAGAGCATGAACTGAAGTACAGGCTCATAATAACAACAATGCTGTTCTCTGAGAACAGAAAATTTTCTCCTATTCTGACTAGAATTGTGAAGTTAATGAAGGAGACTTAGAGAAGTTATGAAATCAGTTCACTTGGGTTTTGTGGCCTTGTCCTCTGTTTAAGCAAATTTGTTTTTGCGTGGACATCTGCCTCAGGTCTTTGAAGAAGTAATTTCTGCAGCCTGGATATTGGCAGTAGAGTAAAACATGTTTATTGGTTTTGCAATAGAGTAAACTTCTGCTACTGCTTCTAACAAGCAAGTACATCTTAAGAACTTGCCTTGTTTTTCTGCCAGTGGCTGTGGCCACTGGAAGAAAAATGTTCCTCTTATTTTCAAGGCTAGATTGCCTTCCTGTGATACTATGCCAAAAAAGACTAAACTTTGACAGGCACCTTTTTTTAATTCAGTGTTTTCTAAAGGCAATGTGGGAAGGAAGAGCACTGCTGCTGTCAGGGTGGATTGCAGAGCCTCTTTACCTCTGGCTTCTGAATAATGAAAGCAGAGTGAGAATTTCTTTTCTGTATGAGCACAGCACTTGCTTGGATCCAGTGACGTGTTATAGATGTTCAGCAGAAAGGAAATGAACCATGGAAGTAGCTACAGCATAATTAAATCTTATGGTTTAATAATGATGCCTGATGTTTCGTTTTAAACTTTCCACAGTGAGATTTAACATTTATTTCTGTATGCTGGTTGACATTAATTTTTTTCTTTATATCTACATAGGCACTTTCAATCATGCCATATTCCTAATGCTGGGAATTAATCCTGTGTAATATAAAAGACAGTGTATCAAAAAGATAACTCTTGATCAAAGATTTGTCACCTTGAAAGGAAACACATTTAAAATAGCCCATTGAGTCAAGGGCTTTTATTCAGATAATTGTCAGAACCTCTTTTAGAACAAGGTGCATTTCTTAATAGCAAAATTTCTGTTGTTTGATTTAGGAAAATGAGCAAACCTCCCTTGAATTTAAAGCAAGATTATTTCTTTGCTGAAATAACATGGCTGGTGAGCTACCACATATAATGATTATGTATAGCAACCCTTACAAGGCAGCATGGATCTGACTCACCTAAAAAGGCACAAGGACTGTCAGCTAATGTAATTGATTGTTTTGTTTGGTTTTGTCTTGGCGGGTTTTTTTGGTTTGTTTGGTTGTTTTTTGGCATCAAGCTTCTCTTCAAAACTGCACACAATTGTTCTTAAATTTTGAGGTGGTGTTATTGGCAGAAAGAAAGAATTCATTATTCCAATCAATGAAGCTAGACAGCTTAAAGTAAATATGTATTTCCAGCACTTAATTTTAATTAGAGTGAATGGGTGAAGCCTGTATTAGACAGGGGTGAGCAGTTAGGTGCCCTGGGCCTGCAGAAAGGAAGCAGAGCTGCTCTGGGCACCCAGATATCCAGGAATCTGGAGTGCTGCCTTGCGGTGTTCTGGAGACTGAATAAAACCCTAGCAGGCTAGATGCTGAAAGTCCTAAGATGCAATATTAGATTTTGCCTGGGCCCGTTTCATTCCCAGTTACACCAGTGAGCTTGGATGGAGAGCAAATCCCTTTGAATGTTGCAGGTATAGGCTGTACTTGTAGGAGTGGACAAATCTTAGCTTATGCTTTGAGAAGAGGGTATGACCACGGTGCATGGGGAGCTGGTGTTTAAGCACTTGGCCGTTGATTGGTTCCTGACATGCACGTTTTCATCCATGCAATAGAAGTTCACTGAGGATTACTGAACACAAGGATGCCACCTGGATTCAGAAATCCCTGTGCTACAAGCTGGAAGGCAGTAGGATGCACTCATCAGAGATGACTCTCTGCTTGGCTCTTCCTTAGAATCTGCTCTCAGAGACAGGCTTCTCAACTTGATGGCCCCTGGCCTGACCCAGGTTTTTCTTGGTTTTAATATCTCTGCATTGATGAGGGACAAGGTTAAACCCTTCACTGTTATGTTTGTGCTTACTCTGGTTTTTGTGTTTGGTTGTTGGTTTTGGTTTTTTTTTCCATTAAAAGCTCACGTGTTCCTAAAATCCCACATTACTTTGCTTCTACTTATACCTCCTACTTCACAGCATTTTGGTAAAAACTGACAAACTGAAAATACATAATACAGAGTCTCATGGAAAAGTAATGGTATTCTGGTGTTATTGATTATATTGGTATAATTCTTTCAAAAATAAGCAATACAGCTATGTTGACATTAAAGCTTTAATCATTCTGTCAGATTTGGTTTTATGTTGGTGTAAAAATTCTTAATTGCTTACAGACTCTGTTTACTGTTTAAATAAAAGGACTGAGTAATAAGATGGTATTTTATACTGCTTAGGCAAAAGAAAGGAATATATAGGCATTTTTAAAAGTTCTTGTGTGTCAGATGTGAATACTGGTTTATTAGGTGAGTCTAACAAAGACTGCCTGTTTCCCTTTCTAAATCGCTTCTGACTGAAAAGATTGTCAGACTTCAGACTCAAAGATAAATATAGAATGATTTAAAGAAATACTGACTTCTCTATTAAAGTGTGAAGAAACTAATGAAAAGAGGAGAATATGATAGTGCAGTTTTTATAAGGTGGTACTTCTGTAGGCTTAGATTTTTTTCAGGGTTATACAGCTCCTATATAACAGCATGATTTTAAAAAATGTGAATTGCATATAATGTACATAATCATAAAAACATACATTCTTATATTCTATGCTTATTCTGTCTTCAGGATGCTTATCTGAACTGTTCTCTTTTTATTAAGACTGTAGGAGGGCTGGCATACAAGCCAGACAGTAGCGATGTGTTTTGGAAGCAGTTTGATCTTTTAGTGACAGTACTTGGAAAAACATTTACTTTTTGAGTTAAGACATTGACTGGACATCAAGATGTGAGATGTATGACCAAGATGTGCTGAATGGTTCTTTGGGGATTTTTCTGGTCCTTTTGTTTAGACTGAAGTTACTCCTTTAAGGAAAATGTTTCAATATGTGCTTGTTGGTAGTAGTAACAGCATAGTATGATAGTTGTATATCACCTGCTCGCCAGTGATTTCCAAACACGTGAGGAATAATGGACTCCTGCCCTCTGTTTAAACAGATCTCACTTTTCCTATCCTGTTGCTTATGCAAGAATATACTCGCTGGTCTTCAAAAATGTTGACAGTGGTTCTAGAACGAGGACATTTTTATGTATGGTTTCTAATTGAGACACATGATGTAAATCAAATTCAGACCAATAACTAAGTACTGCTGTGTCTATGGATTTGTTTTTAAGTTCTAAAGCACCTGAACATAACATTCTCAAATAACGCTTTGGTTTTGCATGCTTGTAGTCCTAAACTGCAGTACTGAGGACACTTGATAACACTAGACGTGTTGCATATCTCTAGAAAACACCATTTAGTAAATAGCTACTAGATTTTGTGTCTGCCTGATTCTTAACAGGCAGACCTTTCACTCCCTGATGACTGAGTTACATGCTTGAGGCACGAGAGCACCAGCTTCCAATCCCTGTTTCAGTGAGCAAGCTTCTAAGACATCAGTGTTGCATAAGCAATATTACTATTTTTAATGACTTCTTTTTATCTGGCAGTGTAATGGTGTGAAATTTTTGCAGTTCTCTTTTGCAAAATTATTTTCAAATCTAGTACAAAGGATGACAAATTGGTTTCCTAATCAAAATCAAGTTTGTGAATGAAAAAAAATGACAAAGATACATCAAATTATGGGTAAAGCTTTCACTTTAGGTGAGGAGGGGGTAGATCAATTTTGGGGGTTTGTTTTATTTTGGGGCTTCATTGCAAGGTTGTGAATAACTTTGTACCTTGTATTTGTGTGAGTAATCTCAAACTTGGGCATCAGCAATCGCACGTGCTCAGAATATGGATGCCAAATGCACCTTGAGTTACACAACCGAAAGTGTGCTGTGCTCCCAAGTTCTCTATTTCTGCACTAGCAGTAAAAGCTTTTTTAAGATCTCTAACATCATTGTCTCCTGTGATTGTAAATGCAAAGCAATACGTGTGTTTCTTCATTTTCAGGGATCTACTTCAGACGTTAACTGAGGATGAACTGCACACACTGGAACGTAACCTCTGTATCTCTCAAGATGTGGATTTTCCTGTCAGAGCAGATCCTGAAGTACCCTCTGTGATTGCACCAGGCATAGCTGCGACTTTGCCTGCTAAGGAGCTTGCAGCAAAAGCTGAGAACACCGAGGCGGAGCTGGCTTGTTCTATGCAGTATGATGAACAGGAGCTGGAGCAGCTGAATAGGATGGTACACAGAGTTGGAGATGAAATGTCTTCTCTGCTTTCCCCTCCAAGTATCTGTCAGTCCCCAGCACACAGACCTAGCCTAAGAAATAGTTCTAGCACAGAAGCTTCACCAACAAGACATCATCTTGACAATTTAACTGATGAAGAGGACAGAGTATTTTTTATGGATGACCTGGATGGAGCAGGAGAAGCTCTTGCTGGGTTGGATTCAGTAAGTGATACTTTTGCTTGGGTGAATAACCCTTGCCACGATTCAAAACAAAACCTGCAATATAGAGATGCTTTGCTGTATGAGAACAGCCATCAGCCAGAGGAAACTTTGCTTTTAAAAGACGCTGAAAGTGACTTAAGCAATAACAACAATATTGAAGACAGTATACAGATGTCTGGCATTTCAGTTCAGAATTCATGCAGCTGTCTAGAAGGTCCGGACTCACAGTTATACCTCAATGGCTGGGATGCGTATGCTGATGATGCAGAAATGGCAGAAGTGATAGCTCACAGGACAGGGGGAATGAAGATATCTGCTACTGTAATATTCAATCCTAAATCTCCCTCTAGCTCAGAATCCCCAGTAACATCTCCAGAAGCAGCTATTAGTTGTGTCCCTGGATCTACTAATCCATTAGCAAATGATGAGGATGAGTCCCATAAACTCAGTATAGCTGCCACAAACTGTCTCATTAATTCCTGTGTGTGTTGTGGCAGCTGCGAAGACAGCAGGGAGGACAGTGTTGAAGGTTTAAAGACTAAACATTCTGCAGGAGGCGTTGTAAATGCTTCATACACGTTAGTGAAGTCTAAGGAAATGGACCATGTAGATAACTTGGGCAATTCCATCCCTTCGCAGGAAACGTTAAAACCTGAAACTTCTGCTTTGTTAGCAGAAAGAGACTTTGGCAGAGAAGAGCAAAAACTGCCAATATCCTCTAAGTGCCTGGCACATTCCTCAGGTTCACAGATAGGAGCAGAAAGTGACTCACAAGGAGAAGCAGAAAGCATCTCAAATCAGCAGAAGTGGGAGAAGAGAAAACAACTATGTGAGAGAAAAATAGACAACACTGAAGATGCTAGTAGTGAAAGGACAGCAAAGGAAGATGTGAAGTCAAGATCTAGTTCAAGGTAAGAGCAGCGTGATGTTTTGGTAGTAATTTGCACGTGAATAAATTCCTCTGTCATTGTACTTTGGTGTACAAGTAATGTTGATTTTAAAGAGAATAGTGTGTTGCAGGATTAAGGAACTTTTCAGTATGCATTTTTTAATGCAAGTAGCATTTTATTGGCCGTTAACACTTTTTTCTTTTTGGAAAACTTTTGGAGAATACATGAATTTTAATCATATAATGTCTCTATATCACTGAAATCAAGTACACCAATCTAGCCTGTTTAATGTGACAAAGGGTTGTTACCTCTGTTGCACTCTGTTGTACTCTGTTTTGCAGGAAAAGTGTCTGGCAGATACTAAAAAGTTAACTCCTGCATCAGTATGCAGGATTAAGTTGTGATCTAAACACATCTTACTTTAGCTTTACTTGAGACAACAAGGTTGATCTGATCATATTGCCTGAAGGCATGAGTGTATTTGTGAATGTCTGTGCTGTAGAAGCCTAATAAGAGTGCAGAAGCAGCTTTTAAACCTATTGAACCATTTCTACCAAAGCTGATAGAAGAATAGAGGTCATGGAATAAGGGTCTACATACTTAATTGCAATAAGGAGCTAGACAACAGGGAGATATTGTAATAACAGATAAAGAAAATGTGTTAAAGAAAATGCCATGCATCACCTCAGCTTGGATTAGACATTACCGATCCTACACACATCAGTAGGAACCCAAACTTCATTTTGCTTTACTGTTTAGAGGATAACCTGTTCTGTAGTGAGTTCGTGTCTTCAGTTTCCCTGAAGTATTAATATTATGAAGCAGAGGGAAGAAATTAAATGGAAGTTGTTGTTTCCTATATTTCTGTGTCAGCTTTCCTCCTTTGTGCCTTAGTGTGTCAGTACTGCGGAGAGTGTGTGTGCAATGCAGGATCACACTGGTTTAGTTGTGTAGAGCTCAGGATAACAGTGAGGGCAGCTTGAACCGTGGAACATTACCACAGTGTAAAGGCTACAAAAATAAACATTTGTTTAATAACATGCGAAATCAATTATGAAATATTTTACTGGGAGTGGAATGCAATCAAGAGGTCTTTGAACTGGAATTAATTCCTCTTAGAGGTGAAACACAGTTTAGCATGCACAAAACTCAGCTTTTGAGAAGGGGAATTTTATCGCTCTCATTATTCCGAGTGTTTCCAGTCTTAGGCTTGCAAGTATGATCATATTCAAGGCCTTACAAGAGGGTTTCTGAATGGACTTCATTTTAACAAGTAATTCATAAATCCCTTTGGCTTGTCATGCTTTTGCAATGCTTCAAGTGGAATATTGCATAAAAGTAATTACTGTACATTTAATTAGTGATCCTGATAAATTATACATCATTTACAAAACTCAGTTTGTCTGCTAATTTTTGCCTTGGCTAGAATATTAAGTGAAATTTGTGAGAACAAGTCTGCAAAATGTAATAAAAATTGCTTCTTTTTCAGCCACCCATGGTTAGTGGATGTAATAACCACACTTCCACATACTTGTCCAGCCTCCATTAATACTGTGTAAAACCTTTGTATGAGAGTTGTCCTTTTACTGAGAGTTCTGTGGGTCCATATTCCTCTGTGTCCTTTTGTTTGCTCTGGACCTGGCTCTTAACAGCATCATTGATTGTCTCCTAGTTCTTGCCTGCTCTCCCTCTAGTGGTTTTGGTTTTGTAGACCTTGTGCACACTTTGCCTAGGTGGTTACTTTTTCAGGTTGGAAAAGTAACAGCCTACAGAAATCGTCCATGGCTTTGATCACTCCTCTTGTCTTCTTCTAAACCTTTTTGCCATTTCCTCTTAGTGAATCAGAGCCACACTTCACAGAATTACAGAATTTCCTGGATTGGAAAAGACCTTTAAGATTGAGTCCAACCATTAAACCTAACCCTGAGAAGGCTGTGAATAAACCATATCCCTCAGTGCTATGTCTACATGACTCTTAAATACCTGCAGGGATAGGGACTCAATCACTTCCCTGGGTAAGCCATTTCAGTGCCTGGTAATACTTTCTGTAAAGAAATTCTTCCTCATATGTAATCTAAACTTCCCTTGGTGCAACTTAAGGCCATTTTCTCTTGTTCTGTTACTGGAGAGAATGGACCGACCCCCACCTGCTTTTTCTGGTAGCTGCCTTTCAGGTAATTCTAGAGAGTGATAAGATCTCCCTTGAGCCTCCTTTTCTCGGAGCTAAACAACCCCAACTCTCCCAGTGGCTCCTCATCAGACATGTTCTCTAGGCCCTTCACCAGCTTTGTTGCTCTCTGGACACGCTCTAGTGCCTTGGTGTCTTTCTTGTAGTGAGGAAACCATTGATTTGCAGAGTGGTGTCATGATTTTCTGTTGTTTTTCCAATGGCTTCCAATATTTGACTTTGGATATTTTGCCAAGTGGTGAGCTGATGTTTTTTGAAGTTTTTGGCCAAAACCCCAGGATATCCTTCTTGTGAGCTCAGAGGCTGTAACTCTATAACCAGTGCTAAAATTGTTTTCCCTGTGTTTAGCAGCTGAATTTTATCTTGCCATTTTAGTACCTGTTTTTCAGACACTGCAGTTCTTCTGTCTGCTCTTGTTGTTATTACCCTGAATAATTATGGACAGGTAGCAACCTTTCAGACCTCATTAGTCTCCTCATTTTTGCAGGTTGTATGCTGAAAACAAAACCCTCAGGGTTCTGGAGAACTTTAGCAGTGCCATCCCACTCTTCCAAGAAATGATCTTTTAACAACTTCCTATTTATGGTTAAGAATTACTTATCCATTTTGGGCCCCTTCCTCTTACACTAGTTTTCTTAAAAACCTTTAGTGAGCTGTTTTGACAGAACCTATTTGGAAATTCAGAGGCTTCCAGCTAAATCACCATTCTTCACAAGCTTCTTGACCCCATCACAGAGCTCCCTAGAGGTTCCCTTTGCAGAAGCCATGTAACGTCTTCCCTGGCAGATCATCTCACTATTGTCTACGTATTTTAGCTTTTGATATATTCCTGTAAATTGCTTGGTATGAAGATGAGGATCACAGAACTAGAGTTGTATGAATCCCCTTGGAGTCCTTTTCATTTTTAGAGATTGCCACCTCTAAACTCCAGGCATCAAGGAAGTTTTAAATGAGAGGTTAATAATTCATCTGATTCATTCTTGTTCTCCTAAAGCTCTTGGGTGAGTATTTTTGAATATGTTGTAATAAGGTAGTGGATTTTTTTCTGCTTTCACCAGAGCCTTTTCCATGGTTACTTTGTTGATTATGTTTAATTCTCTCTATTCATTATTGAGACTAAAGTACATCTGTTAGTAATTGGCAAATACTCTATCTTTTCAGCAGTGGAGAAATAGAGATGGAGGAATTTTGTTACTATTTGTTGCTCCTTTATGTGGAAACATTTTAATACTAATTCCTGCAGTATATTCCGTGAGAGATGGAGATGCTGGAGATCCACTGAGGGCTACATATAATTTTTTAATGTGTATAGATCCTTAGCTTTCTCATGGATATATATGTCTATAGATAGATTGGGTTCTTGCTTCTGAATCACTAGTCATGTTATTGGGAAAAGATAATTCAGTTACAAAACAGAACTTTGTGGACCCTTTCTTACTCATGCTGTCTAGGTGGTGACTAATCACTGCTTTTCGGTGGTATTTTTAAATAGGAAGATCACATCAGGCTTCTGTGACTGCTCCCTATTACACGCTTGCAAATGCCAATTTAACCATAGGGGAAATGTTGGAGACAGTAGATTATTTTCAGAAAGATGGACCCATGAGCTAGAACAATGAGCAAGCTCATAAACATGGAATAGCTGCAGGATACACTCATTCATCAAACTGATAAATGCATTTACTTTCTAGTTACTGTAAATCACCAACTAGGACAAGAAAATTTTCTTTCCCTTGTCTGAATCAAGCAGCCATCAAATGTGCATGTTATGACACAAACTTTCTTTTAGTAAATCAGTTCTTATACTATGCAACATGATATTAGAGATACCATTTTGATGGTCCAGTCAGCTTTATTGTCATTACTCCCTAAATCTGAAATACCCTATATTTCAGGCATCTTAATCTAGCCTCAATATTCAGTGGAGTTTAAAATACAGATTAAATACTCTTCTGCTTAAGATTTGGGTATTGACATGCCTTTACTACTTTATTTTTTAAGTCATAGCTATGTTTTATGTCTTTCTCCATTATTTCCTTGTAAGTATCTCAAAGGCATAAACCACTGAGGGCAGCAACATTAATGAGATGCAAATATGAGAAAAGCTGTAGCAAAGATATAGTCAGTGTCTGATCTGCTGAAGGGACGATGTGATGAGTAAAGGCTGTCATGTAACAAAGCAAACTGTTAAGGTGGGAAATAATGTAAGAATAGTACAGAAGATAAACCAGAAAGCAGCATTTAGTGGTTCGGGGTGAAAAAGGACATAAATTAACACCAAAGCAAAGCTTTAGATCTGTATCTAGTATTCCTTCTTGTTCAACTGGAAGCAAGCTATACAGATATTAAACACACTTACTGTGTCTTGGTATTCTGCTTGCTTTTTCCAAGGGGAAAGAAGATTACAAAGAGGGAGGATCCTGTTTATTTTGGTGTTTTGGAAATATTTGTCTTTCTGTTCATTCAGGAGTTGAAGAGTCCTTATGAAACTGCTAATTCTTCTATGTGTTTTTTGAAGTTGGGCAACCTGTTTGCTGTTGTCACACGATGGAAGTGGTTTTGTGTTTTAGTCTTAAATACCTGGTTCTGTTCCATGCTTATCTACAAACTGACCGTGAAATGGCTCTGATACAAAAAAGGGATTCTTAAGTGTAGTTTCTCACCTTTCTGCTACAGGTCTGTTACGTCTAGCTTAAATTAGACTTTCTCTTTCTTTGTGCCATTTTTTTTAACGTATTTGGTGAGTATGCTCTTGATTAAGCCTTTTACAGTGCGCCTGAGAATTGGCAAAGGAGCCAAAATTGGTAACGAGGAGAACTGATCTGCCCCCTTTTCTGCAAGCTCTGGCTGTGTCCATCGGCTCTTAGGTGCTGGCGCTGTTTGCATTTAGTTGTGGGGGCTTAAAAGTAGAATATTTTGCCATATGCTTTTGCAGTGTAAGGAGGAGGAATGAGGCATCCTTGGAAAAGCTTGTTTTGCTGTTTGCTGTTCTGTATTGCAATTCTGGCTTAAGACGAATAATTTATTCCTCTCCAGCTTGGTATTCAAATTGTTGTAGTGTTGCTGTTCTGGAGTCAGAAATTATCTATTTCGTAATATATTTTAAGTTGTATTTCCTTGGCCTATTAGAATGATTTTGTAAAAAGGTGAATACCTGTTTTATACAGTTGGTTTCTAATTCTGATTTTTCTGCCTATATTTTATTTTGTTCACCCCTTAGCAACGTGTGTATTTGCAGTTTATCAACCTTAAGATATGATATTCCTCCTTTATAAATGCATGGAAAAGAAGCATTTATATTTGGGGATTGCTACCATTTACATAAAAACAAAACAAAACAAACCAATATTAAATGCACACAAATTACCTCTTCAGTTTGTCTTTTATAGCTCTTGATTCTATAAGTGCTCCTATACCAAAACTAGATTAATTGATATCGCAATGCAAAATACCTTGATTAAATGTCTTGAATTCATGCTTTCCCTATAATATTCCTGTCACAGACTTAAGAAAATTGTGTGTCTTTACATGACCAAATTAGTTGTCCATTAATTTTTGTGGAAAAGTCATGCATGTTCAAATAAACAAAAACGTGTCTGCTTAGTGTCTTGTCCTGAATAGACTTTCAACCAGCTATTCAGGAGTAAACTTATCATCAGCAAGAGGGAAATGGTACTTGATTGAGAACAAAATACCAGCCTTTTGAGTGCAAAACTTCCCTTAAACAATCCTTTAGCTGGCTCTTGATTGAAATTCCTCTGTTCCCCTTCTAGTATTCTCTTTCTTTTCTTTGTGCAGCTGGCCAAGTTCAGATTCAGTAGAAATTTTTCCATCCCTGATATCCTTCTTTTTACTATTGTAAGTCTCAAATTAAAAGTGGCAATGTTTAACCTTGTGTGTTGAACACTGATTTTTGTGTGGTATTCGATGACATGATTGCTGTTACGAAACCTTACCATGCAAATAAAAGATTACAGTGTTTTACACCAGCTCTGCTTTTATTAGGTCCATGTATCAAATGCAGCAACAGTTCACTGTATTAACTCTCAATGTACAGATTCCTGAACTGAATGTAGTAGGTCAAGTTTTGAAAGCCACTTACTGGAGTGGATTTGATGTAGCTGACATGAGGCTTTAGAGTTATTTCTCATGCAGTGAGATAGACAGAGAAGATCTGTGCCAATTAACTAATGTAATTGTAACTCAAGTAATAACATTCATGGAGAAACCATCCCCTGAAACATCCGAAGGTTTAATTACATGTAAGAGGCTGGAAGTGTATTCCAGTAGAAAAGAGCACGCAAACCAGGATAAAGGTGGCCTTCAGTTTGTTTTTTACTTAGAATAATTTCAAAAAATGGCCAACAGCTTTATATTAATGGTTCATTAGTTCACTTTGACAGTATTCCATGGAAAGAGGTAGCCACATCACTTGAGGTCACTTTGCTCTGTCTCTCAGATCTTTATTCTGTATTTTTCTGTATTCGTCTACTGACAAATTTCATTTTGAGTGTGGAATGGTGGTTTTATCCTATGCTAGAATGGTACTTAAAAAAAAAACCAAACCATTCTAAGCATTTAAGACATCACAAATGAAGCAAACATTTGCCACCTTACACAGTTTAAACAGTCCCATGAGTCCCAATTCAACACAGCATTAATTTCAAATTAACATGAGATGTGGTGAGGATCAGGTCACCTGTGGGCTGGTGTGGGAAGAAAGGGTTAGCTGCTATCAGCTACAGAATGTGTCTGCATATCCTCCTCTTACAGTGCTAATGAACATGCATGCTGAGCTACCATCAGCTGAGAACAGGAATTAGGAGTTGGCAAAAGCAGGTCAATTCACCTCAGGATCTATGAGCGTCTTAGAAAAGCTGAGTGAATCCTTGGGCAGACACTACTGAGAAGAAGATTCTACAAAGAGATATCCTGAGTCTGTCTGTACTGAGAAGAAATGCCCTGGTTATATTAGGAGTTTCTGTTTTTTTTGTTTTGGGTTTGTGTGTTCGGTTTTGTTTTGTTTTTTTTTTTTTTAAAGCTATTTAGTATAACACTGAGAAGGTATAAACCAAAGTTGTCATTATTAGATTCCCATTTCTTGGTACTAAATAAACACAGAATTTTATATCTGAAGTTTTGTAGCCTAAATATGAAACAGAAATAAACATTGTAAATAATAAATATTATTTCTAGGGAAAAAAAGTTTGTATTGGTACACAGGCTTGAGAAAAAATGTTTACACACTGTAATTATGAACTCAACCATGTACCCTTTATTACAACAGACTAACCTCTGTGAGCATGGTTTGTGTCAAGTGTGTCCAAGCAGTTTACACTGCCAAATGATGACTGACCAGATGGATATCTAATTCTGAAACCAACGGATGGCTCAGCATGGCCAGCTCTGTGCACCAAGGAAAAGATGGAGTAGTGGAGAATGAAGGGATTTGTGAGGAAGTTTTAAATGGCAAAGAGTGTTAAGACAAGGCTTAAAGAGAGATGAGAATGGTGCTGATGGAGTTATGCAGATTGCAACTGGTTAGAGGTGAGAGGATTCAAGTGAAGGAAGAGACGTATGAGGTGAAACTGTTCAGAAAACATCTGTGAAGATGAAAAGAAAGACAGCACTGAGCATGCTGATAATATAAGCTGGTTGTGTACCATTATGTTCAGAGGTTATTCAACAGGTTTACTTACCATTAAGCTCTAGCACTTTGTGAAACCATTATCATTTTGCCTTCTGGTTTGGACTGTGCATCCCACAAAGTTAGTGTAGGATAGAAAGTGATGTTGTGACCTGGGACAATGTTGACAATAAATAATAGCAGCTCTCAATAGTGAGATTGTACTTGGAGTGGTGGTTTGCTTGGTTTATGTTTTAGCCTGGAGTGTTTAACTCCCCAAAGAACTGAGAACTTTGAGTTCTTAGGAAAAGTATTAGCCCTTTGGATGGTGCATAAGAGCTGAAAACCTTAAATTCTTTAAAACAAAACAAATAAATTCTAGAAAAAACAGAACCTGAGAAAATTTAATGTAAGTTCTTAAATGGTTTCATAATTCTGTTTCATGTACTATTGGTAACTGAGATATTTTGACTGGATTTCAAATATATTGGGCAGGGCTTCACAGAAAGCACTGAAGGACAGCAAACCAGGCATCTTTCAGAAAAAGTGTTACTACCCAAATCAGCTGGCAGGATTGTTACACTGGAAAAATCCTGAAATGGTGGGAGGTGAGAGAATAAAAGAAGGTACTGAGTTTGCTAGTTGTTGTTGTTCTCTAGTTTTGCTGTTCAAAGGTTACTTTTTCTGAACAGTACATTTCATCTTTGCAAGACAGCTTCTCCTGCTCAATCATGCTGTGAAATCACTTGCTAATGTTTTTTTAATACCATTTAGCTGCCATAAAACAGATAGTAAAAGTACATTTTAGTAGCATGACCATATTGTAAGATTGGATGGGTAAAGGTGATGAGCTATAAAAGAGTAAGCCTTTGTTTAAATGCATATATCTCTTCATAATGAGCAGAATTAGCAAGGGAAATTACATAAAACGAATGAAAGTTAAATAGATTTTTGTTCAAGTCTGATAAAATTATTTTCCAGTTGCAACGGGTCTCCTTTCAACTAAAGCATAGTACGCTTGGGATTTATTTTCAAATTGGCAATCAGAAATGAGGAACATGAAGGGGTACATTTTCCAAGTGATTAGTGGGAGGTATGCATACAAATCCTATTATTTCTTAGTGAGATTAGAGCACATACCTTCCTTGCGCTGCTTTGAAGAATTCCCCTTAAGCATTCCTCCAGACTTCTAGCTGCAAAAATAGCTACAATAGTAAATTTTGTAGAAGAAAAGAATTTGGAATGTAGCTGGTTTGAATATGTACCCTGCATACGCCTACAAATCAAAAGAGCATAAAAAAATAAATCTACAAGTAATTGTGGAGAAGTAAAGTAATCCTGACCTATATAATTACATCCCTTCTAACTAAAGATATTTCTTAGGTTTCTCTCTGCCTTGTCCAAAGATTTCTGTTGACTGAACATTTGACTTCAGCAGGCTTGAGTGATTCTTCTGCACTGCCTAGAGCCAGTATAGCTCTGATACCTCTGCTCAAGATCACATTTTCTTATCTAGTATTATTTAATGTTTTTCATTTTGTGGAACTTCCAGTAAGCAGTAAATTGTTTCTGAAACAAAAGGTCTTTCCAAGACTGTTATATAGTGCTTATGAAACTATTTTTAATCTTCTAATCCTTGTTACATTTGTAACCATAGAATGGTGTGATAACCTAAACCAGTGTGTTATTTAAAGGTTTTTCATTAGCCCAGGGGTGCAAGAGACAAGTTGTATACCATTATTTTAAATTATTCCTATCCTTTTACTGAGTAGCTAGTAGATTTCCTCTAAGGAAATGTGTTTTGCCGTGGGACTGCTCCCTTCTGCTCATCTCTTAGTTTACAGCACAAAATTTGAGGTACAGTTATAAGGCCTGGGCATATTTGAGGGAGGGTGTAATATCTATCTTCATCTCCTTCAGTGAAGAGTCAGCTTTCTGTGTTCTCACCAACTTTTTCCTTCCCACTGCGAGGAAACTTAGATCAAACTTGTCACAATATTTCAGAAATTCTTGAAGTTTATTGTTTAGAGTGTCTTGACCTGAAACACACAGTGACTTTATGAACTTTCAGTGTTGTTGTGTCTTTGTTATAACATTAAAGCACACGTAGCAGCATGGGCACGCTCCTGCCTCTATACCTCATGAAAACCTAAGGTCCTCGGTTCTTTCCTGAATGTTTTAACTGTATGGCATGGATCAAATGGAAGATTTTTAAAAGATGCGTGCCCACTGAGTTTGCCAAATTGTCTGTCCTTTTGAAAACAGAATAGGTTTGTATCATATTCTGAAGAGCAAAATTACAACTGCCAGTTTACTCTTATTTCTGTACAAGTCATGAGTTATCACAGTGCTCTGTTTTTACCTTTGTTCACTTCTGCAGTTCATTTTGTTTCCATATGTTTTTTCAGTTCTCAGGATGGCTTACGTGATTCCCCCCTCAGCTCCATCTCCAGCAGTGACTATGAGAGTGTTTCTGTCACTACATGTAGTCTCTCCAGCATATACGCTCTGAGGTAATAACATCACTTCGCAGTCAGATTTGACAAATGGTATTGGGTTATGCTTCGTTAAAAACTTCCATTGAATTAACAATCAAGTGACAGCAACACTTCTGAGTATACTTCCTTTTGAACAGCAGGTACCTTTTTATATTTTCTTTCCTAGCAGTTTTCTTCAGTGCTGTGGCAACTGAGAGGCAACTATTTATGGAGAAGTTTTACCATACACAGAAATAACCAGTTACACATGTCCATGATCTCCCTTATTGCTCACATAGCATTTCTTGAGAGACTTCAGGTTTTAGCTCGAAAAGTAACAAATGTTTATCTCAACTAGGTCTTGACTTTCTAGAAAACATGTCTCTCTCATTTTGCTTCACTTAATAAAAAGAGGTAGTAAAATGTGGGGAGCGTTCCAGTTAACAATTGAACTTCCACAGTGGTGTTGGCCAAAATTGGTAAGAACACTAGTTTATGTTCTTGTCTTCTTAAAAAGCATGAAAGTTTAAACTTCATTTAGTTATTACTAATTTTAGGGCAGGAGACTGTAACTAAAGCAGAAATAGTGGTTTGCTTTTTTTTTGAGTGTTTGCATAACATATATGTATGTGATGGATTACAGATATATTGTATGGAATAACAACGTTACTCTGCTTCAGGCAGATTGAAATACCACGATTTCAAGCAAGGTGGATCATAATCCACTGCTACTTGCCCCCCCCATCATCTATTTATATTTACCTAGCACTTTGTTTGAATTTCAGGAGTTCCAAATTTTGTCTAGGTTTGGCATTAGAAAGAGGGGGGGCTGGTGTGTGCTTTTTTTCTGATAGTGATTGGGGAAATAGTGCATAGAATTATTTATTTAGAACATGCTTATCTTCAGGGTCTATTTATATAGAGTTTCATATACTTAAATTAAGAGTTATAACTGTTCTTCATGGGATTATTTTTTGAAATACATTTCCTTTCAACTGTTCTTCAAGCAAAACCCAATTTACCTGCATGCATCAGTTGCCCTCTTCTCAATACTGTCTGTCAGAGACTGTTTCACACAGGGCTAATGAATGGACAATGGAAGTAACCTCAGTTACTCTTTGGGAGTAACTGGAGCACTGAGAGTAAGTCTTGATTAGGTGCACCTAATTTTTCAAGGGTCTTCTCTGTTCTCTTATCTCATATTACTTAAAGATTTTTATTTGGCTGTTAAACACCTTCTCTAAAGTTGTATCCTTTGTTTGCTAGACCAAGCATGTTCCTTGCAAAATCAATCTCTTCAAAATGTTCTTTTCTGAAATAACTAAGTTCTCCCTGATGTCATGTACATATCCAAAATAATACCTGAATTATTTTTTCTTTTTACTCTGAAATACGAGATTTTAAGACAATTTCTTGCTGTTTTCACTTAAAAACAATTAGAAATTTAATACTTGCATATTTATGTGAAAAATTATTATCTAAAAGTAGAGTTCTTGAAATGCATTTATTTAGCCTTTCAACCTTCTATGGATCAATGATTTGTTTATGCTGTTAAATAATCAGTACTGAGGCTTACAGTCATGTTCAGGTTGCAGCATGTTTGGGAAATACCCAAGTGCATTCAGGCAATTTGGCTCTGGTACCAAAACCAGCTTAGCCAGAGTAGCACAGTGGTGAATGACCTACCAGCATATTCAAAAGCATATAGAGCGAGTGGATTTGAAACAATGAAGTATTGTACATATGGAATTCTGTATCGGTATGCTTTTTTGGTTTTCAAATGGAGAACCAGGGAAAAAATTACCACTCTGTGGATCCCAGAGCACTGTTCAACCCATAGGTCATTGTTTGCCATTTTGATTTTTATTGGGACAAAAAAGCTGTTTGGACTGTAGGAACCAGTTGGGTCCTGTTAAATAGGTGGCTACCTCAAATCAGCCTGTGGTTTGCTGTGATTTAGATTTCTTCTATCATCAGCCAGTGCTAAGTTTTTTGAGCTATATTCATCCCACCTAATTTGAGGCACCAAACTGATACACCTAAATGAGGAGTTTTGCTGAGTTACGTTCGTTGTTTAGTCACTGGAGAAAGGTGGAAGTCTTGGTTAAGCGTGTAATTTGTTGCAATGCATGTGGGTCAAAGATTTTCAGTCTCAAATGAGAACTATGATTGCATACTTTGATTACTGACTCTGCTCACGCAGTAATTTGAAAACATTTTAAAACCTTGCTTGGGGTTTCTAGAGCGCACATTGGCGGGGGGAAAAGGTACTGAGGGCTTCTCAAATGGTTTTGCTAATGAAAGGTTGATTATTTCATTAGTACCTAATCTGTGTAGAAAGTTCCTTTTTCTGATGGTCAGGCAGCTAAATGTTCAGCCCAGTTTGGAAGGTGATTTTTTTGAAAAAAGTTTATTAAGCAGCATCCAGACTTGAGGTGCCCATATCAGTAGTCGACTTTCTCAGCAAAGAATGTGTTCATGTATTTCAGAAGGTTTCAGAGGAACTGTGGTTTTATGCAGACTCACGAGAATAGGTAGAATTTTTTTGTTACATCAATGTGACTGTGGAATAATACTGCTGACTTGTGTGAAAATTAGATGTTTGTAACTACAGCAGGGAAGTAGCAATTGGTCCATTGTTTATATTAGCTCCAGGAAACAATCCATCCAGCTTTACCCTTTTAATGGTTTCTTTTCATAGATGTATTTTTTTCGAACAATTTTTAGTTTAACTATAACTTACTGAATTTTAAATAGGCAGCTAATAAATTACACTGCTGGCATTGTACCCATTTTAGTGTTGGAAGCAGTAAAGTCAGTAGTTTTTAAGAACACACTGCAGGAATTTGTCTGTCAGCTTTCACCATGCATTAGAATTGCTGGGCAATATCCTGAGAGCCATTAATTTGAGTGGAAACCTATGTGAAGGCTACTCATATGCTAACAGATTGAGATGACTCAATATGTTGAAAGCCAAGAATGAACCTAAGTTTTTTGAAAGACTGGAGCTAGAAAATGGCAAGAGAATTGTTATTTTGGGAATGCTGAGGAAAAAGAAGCGAGACAATAGCTGAAAAAAGTAGCTGTAATTAGTTGTTTTCAAGCCTCGTTGGAAGTTTTGGCGTAACAGTGTAAGGGAGGAAGAAATGCTGATGAATCTGTATTAAAGCATTTGCCTGCCTAGTATACCTAGTAAAGCCTATTTATTAATTTTGAGCTTATGAGACAATAAATGACAGCTTTAAGTACAAATAATAACTCTTAAAATTATCTGTGATCAGAGAATCATTAAGGTTGGAAAAGACCTGCAAGATCATAAAGTCCAACAATCTACCTGACATTATCATGTCCACAGTGATTTAAGAGATGCCTTCCCTGGTCACCAGTCACTTTTTTAGATATGTCATTGTGGCTTAAGTGTTGATGTTTTGTGGTATATTTTTTTTTGGTTTTAGGCACTTAAAAAAGAGGTGGTGAAGTTTTAGCCTGTGATATTTACAATCTGTAAAAGGATGTATCTGCAATGTATTGTGACTCAGGTCTATGCCAAAACAGCAAGACTCTGCCAGCAATTAGTGTTATTTAGTGATATTTATCTGGCTGTTTCTGTTATCATATCTGCATTTGCGTGCATGTGGGCAGAGCCCAAGGTCATTGGCTTGCTGGATATAGTTGAAGGATACCGCCTGCTTCATTGCGTATTTTGAGTATATTCCTCTTAGTATAAACATACATGTGAAACAAGGTGGGGGAGGAGGAAGGTTATCTTAGTATGTAAATAAGGTGAAATTTTTATTACCTGCCTGAGAAATAGAAGGCCTTTTGCCAGGGACTCTCTGAAGTTACTTTGACAGGCAGTTCATAGAATCCTAGAATAGCCCAGGTTGGAAGGGGCCTCAGATCGTCTGGGCCAACCTGTCATGGGAAAGGGAACCACATCTGCCATGACCCTGGGAGATTTTTGCAGTGATTGATTGTTCATAGCATAAAATACTTCTTTCCTATATAAAGATGAAGCCTCTCTTGATGCAAATTGTCCTCTACATGTGGCTTCATGTGAAAAGAGAGCCTCCATCCTCTTTGTAGCCACCGTTCTTGTACTGGTCTACTGAACCTTCTCTTCTCCTAACTCCTTCAACCTTTCCTTGCAGGACAGGTGCTTCATCATCTTCATGACCTTCATATGGACTTTCTCCAGGTTGTCTGTCTTGAATTGCAGGGACCAGAATTGGAGATGGTATACTCCAGGAGTGGCCTAACAAGTCCTTGGTAGATTAGGGTGATCACATCTCTGTCTCCACTAGTAATGTCCCTGTGGTTGCAACCCAGGATCCAGTCTGCCTTCATTGCTGCAGCAGGGCCCTGCTGACTTCTGTTGAGCTTGTTGTCCCCCAGCTCGCTTTCAGCAAGGCTGCTCCTCAGTCATACAGATCCCACCTGGTTCTGGGCTCTTTGATTGTGTTGTCCCACACACGTTGCACTTGTATCTGTTAAAGTCTATACTGTTCTTGCTGTCTCTATCTTCAGTATGTCTGGTGTCTCTGTAAGATACTTCTCCCTTCTGATGCGTCCACCTCACTACCCAGTTTGGCACCATCAGCAAACTTGGTGGCAGTGCTCTGTCCCATCATCCAGATCGTTTAGGAAGATGTTGAATAGTATGAGGCCCGGTATCAGTCCCTGCAGGACCACGCTTGCAACTGATTGTTACCATCAGTAAAAAATTGATCTCGGAGTGTGACCCATGAGTCAGTTTCTTACCCATCTTGACACGTTCTTGTGAGTGGACAGTTTCTTGCAATATGAGATTTTATACTGTGCATTTTCATTGGTGGAAAGCTGAGTGCTTCGTAAGAGATGGAAGAAGGAAAAATCATGTGATCATTCAGCAGGGCTGTGTATTATACTAAGAGAATGTAGTTCTTTCATCTCATGGTCCAGAGCTATGCGTTAATCTATGCTATCAAAGCTACAGCACAAATTGCATGCCCACAAGTTTTAATGAAGAAATGACAGCTGCTCTGGGGAACTTGTATATGGTAGTGTGGAGGACAGCAAGTAGGTTAGCAGTGTACTGTAACTGCTGTGTCACACAGTCTGCCTCATCAGCTGTGTCTCCTGATCGCCTCTCGTGTCTCTGTACCATTGTCATCCTGCTCAGGTTGTATTTGTTATGTACATGAAATGATGGATGACTTCTGAATTAATATTTTAATTGTCATTTTTGTTTTGATTAATGCATTACTGTAGGTTTTATGTCCCATTTTTCTGTAGAGGTCTTCTTTATGGGAAGACTGCTCATAACCCAAAAAAGCCTGTCCCGGAACCATGGAAATAAAGAGCTCAGGGAGAAGAGCTGTGAGAAGAGAAAGGGGTTTATACCCTGAGCAAATCAGAATGACTTCTAGAATAGATGCTATTCCTGCCTAATGATTTTGAACTGCAAACTGTATGTTTTAGGCTCTTTGAGTCTGCTGTTTTGTACAGCTGTCACTCAGGCAGTGTGAGGGTAATTAATATGCATAGTGATACAGTCATAAACAGGCTGCTGTGTACAATCTTTTTGCTTTGCTGCTAAATCCCTTGCCCCAACAACCAGCTAAGCAGTACCAGCAAAACAAAAATGTCAGCAGCGATGAGGTCTGTCAGCTTGTGCTTATGATTTTAGTCAGCGAGACATATGCGACTGAAACAGATGTCTCCAGTTTCTCACCGACGTCTTGATGTGTTTCATGCCTATCTTGTTCTTCACCCTGCAAGACACAAAAAGCAGATCTCCAAATGGTGCAGCATTTGTTAAGTTATGGTGTTCCCTTTTAGGAAATTCCACAAAGTATTTTTGGGTATATTATATGCATATCTTTGTCTTCGGTAACAAGTAACTGATAACAGATTTTATTTTTTTCAAGGAATAACCCAGACTGCTTATGTGAGCTACTTGTTAATGAGCACTTGTTACAGGGGGGAGATGAAAATTCAGTTGTTTGAACTTTATTGGTATTTCCTATTAAAATCATGTCAGGGAATTGTAGAATGCCTTGGATTGGAAGGGACGTTTAAAGGTCATCTAGTTTTCAACCCCCTTGCAGTGAGTAAGGACATCTTCAATTAGATCAGGTTGCTTAGAGCCCTGTCCAGCCTGACCTGGAATGTTTCCAGTGATGGGGCATTGATATCTCTCTTGGCCACTTGCTCTAGTGTTTCAGCACCATCACTGTAAAAAATTTCAGCCTTCTATCTAGTCTAAAGCTACCTTCTTCTAGTTTAAAGCCACCACCCCTTGTCCACCACTACAGGCCCTGATAAAAAGTCTGTACCTATTTTTTTATAAACCCCCTTCAAGTACTGAAAGACTGCAGTAAGGTCCCCCCAGAACCCTCTCTTCTCCAGGCTGAACAATGCCAACTCTCTCAGCCTTTCTTCANACAATGCCACTTCCCTCAGCCTTTCTTCATAGCAGAGCTGTTGCAGCCCACTGATCAATTTTGTGGCCCTTTCTGGACCTGCTCCAACAGGTCCATGCCTGTTCTGTGCTCCTATCTCCAGTCCTCACTGGGTGCAGCACTCAAGGTGAGGTCTCACCAGAGTGGGGTAGAGTGGTAGAATCGCCTCCCTTGACCTGCTGGCCATGCTTCTTTTGATGCAGCCCTGTGTGTTCCCTGTGCTACTAATAGAACAAAAGCTACTAATAGAACAAATTACTAGTTTTCAGAAATTCTATTTTATTGTAAAATAAAAAATAGTCTGCAAAGACTACCCCTGGGGCAGGGGGTTAGAACAAAACAAAACCCACAGAAACAGAACAAACAAACAAACAAAAACCCAACAAGCACTTAGGTTAGCATGTTTGGGAGTATTGAGATTGTGTAACTAGCTAAACTCACTCTAGTAACCTCAGTTTTTGCAGAATTTTTGTCAGTGCTTACAACCAAGATGCGTTGTAAAACCACAGTTGTAATGAAGGAAGAAAGAGAGGATTTCCTTAGCTGTATTGCAGGTGAAAAATGAAGAGAAAGCTCTCTTTTCTAATTAAATTTTCAAGGCTCCACCCAGTACTTTAATTAGCTTTTCTCTGTTTTGACTCCCCTGGCTGGATGCTGAATTCCTGTGGGATTCTCCTAGACCCTAGGATGCTGCAGTGCTTTAGCTGGTTGTTCTGTTGCCTTTTACAAGGCAACTGGTGGAGGCGATATGAAAACATTGCGCTAATAAATTTCCCTATCCCTCAGAGTTCATCTTGCTGGAAAATGTTATTCAGTGCTACTTCTTCATCTCTGGTTTCTACCACACCCAGGAGTTCCAACTCAGGAGAGTATCTTCTGGAGATGGATGAAAAATTAATTCACATTTTACTATGCCATGCAGAATAGTTGCTCGTGTATTGTAGAAGACATTGCTGAAGGACGTATGAAATTACTCTTCCCTTGGAAGTATTTGTATCTCGCATCAGCTATCCAGGTTTTGTCTGTGTAGTGTCAAGTTCTGAATAAAGCATAAAAGCATTTCTATGCCTGTATCTGATAGCAGAGCTGATATTACATTCTGTCTTCATAAGTGCTACACTATTTCTATTTTTCACTTTGTTTTTCCCGTTCACTTTAAGTATCTTTGTGCTCTAATCTCATTATTTGTTTTTTTGCAGTGTGAGTGAATGTTTGAGAGGTTTAAATGTATGTTTGATTACAAGGAAGTGTGAGATCTAAAAAAGTCATGGGGGAATTGAGAAAATCTTACTAGAATTCAATGTTCTTATATCTTCAGTTCTAGTTTTTATTGAATTTTACAGTATCTTGCAGGTTTTATTACTTCTTGGTTTAAATTTTAAGAAAAACAGTAAATGTACTTTGGAAGTGTCTGATGTGAAATTTGATGGTTAGAAAGCAGCTCCGAGTATTACTGCTCTTTAATTATTTGTTCATATGCACTCTCATAGAAGTTTTATCTATAGCAACCAAAAATGCTATTTGTGAGAGAGCACTGTTCAAGTTGATAAATCCTGCACTGACAATGTGGTTTATTTTAGTTCCTTTTTGAAAGAGAGTATCTTCACATTCTTCTGAAAACCCAGGCCAGAGTGGTAATAAGCTTTTGAATAAGCCAGTTGTCTCAGTAGAGTTTCTAGTGGTGGATCTATTTAGCAAGATGCTACTTTAACAGCTGGGGTTTTTTGAAAAGTATAATGTGCTGAGTACCATGAGAACTCTCTGTAGCTTGAGGTTTGAAGAGCTGAGGAAAGATTCAAGTTGTTGTTCTTCCAGTGGAGTGGGAAGCTACAGAAGCTGCTAGGATGTGGAGCAGAAGTTGTTGCTGTTGATTTCAAATTCATTAATCTTCAATGCTCAGGAGTCATTGAAGATACCACTTGGGACACATGACTAACTCTGTTACTTACTCCTGATTTTAATCATTCAACCTCAGATCGCCCACCTCCACTGAGGCAAAAGAAGCCAAGAAAAGGGCTTCTGCAAATTTTGTAGTGTATGAAAAATAATTCCCCCTGCTGAGGAATTCAAAAGGTTGACAGCAGATGGGGCTTCTAGCACATATCTTACATTGCTAATATGTGTGATAAGCATAGTCTATTCAAGTCCACTTTTTCTGGTGGCACATATTTGTTTCTCAAGACAAAGGTCTGAAGCCTTGGGAATGCCTTAAGCATTGGTTAGGTTTTTCACTCTTTAACCTTTTCTCTTAAAAGAGAGAGAAAATACCTAAGGGATTGCATTTTAAAACCCTTTTGACTTAATAAAATGCTAGAGTTAAAAAGTTGAGAAATTAAGTTCTGAATTTACAAGTTTTTTTTAGTCTGCTTTAAATGTAGCTTCTGGGGTCATTATGCTATTACCCAAATAAGAAGATATGTTCTGGATTTGGTTTAAATATCTCAAATTGAGTGTGTAGCAACCTCTTTGCTTAAAATCACTGTTAGAATCCATTAATCTCATAGTTTTCCTCCCAGCCATATCGAAACTAGTACACTCTATAGAAACCCAAGGGTTGTAACCTGTTGTTTCTTGTGTTTCTTGAGGGACTTCCCAAAAGAAACACCAGAGGTAGTGCAAAAAGCAGGATGGGAACCAGTAATTTTTTATTACCTTTTTCTTACTGACATAGAGTTATATTTCTCTTACCCAAATCCCTGTAATTCTCCTCTTGTCATTCTTCACGTATACAGCCTTTGGCTTTCCCCTGCTATTGTGTCTGATCCTTTACAAGTCCTTTTGAGGAGCTGTTTGTTCTTCTTTGCAAATTGAGTTGACTACAGCCTTATGTATAAAGCCTTAAGTATAAAAGTGAGAGTAATAGCTTGGGAAAGACAAGTTGACAGGTTAGTGGTGGGATTTCCAGTTACAGCCTACACAAATATCAGTAGGATAAATGTACCAGTTAGTGAAGTGGTTTTAGAAATTGTGTTTAGACAATAACATAAATTTGCCTGCAAAAGTTTTGGGGTTGTTTTGTTGTTTGTTTGGTTTTTTTGATTTATTTTTTTTTTAACGTAAGGTATGAAAAAGTTCAAATGAAATAGAAAAACCTTAAAACTTCATAGATTAGATAAGAAGTGTATGTCACTGATACTGTACATGGAGCATGAGATGGCCCTTGTGCTAAATTCTGTGTGAACAAAAATGAAAGCCAGGGACCTTGTGATACTGTTTTGAGAAATATTGTAAAAACTAGACTATTCAAAACATGCTCAAAACAACTTTAAAGTGTTTGAGTCTTGCTACTCTTCTAACATGACAAATGGAGAGTAATTTTAAAATAGTTAGGTAAGCACTAGCTGGGGTAGATAAAAAGCTAATCTGTTGTATCTGTTCCTTTATAAGCAGGTTTACTATTTGGAATCAACATTTTACATAATGTCTTACTACTTTATATTCACCTTCAGACATGTTAACACTGCAGTGCTTTTACAATATCAAAGATAAATATATATATAAGCAGTGTTTATACAATAAATATTTCACCTGCTTATTTTTTTTATCAACTCTTCTTAACCAAATTCCTTAGGTAACGCAGGGTTCACTTCAACCAGGAAGTTGTATCTATTTAGTAAAGCTGCTTGGATTCTGCAGTGATACTTGATTCTGCAGATATTGGCAGTGAAATGTTGCAGAGCTGAGTGTAGTCTGACATTAATGAAATACTTCCTACGCATCTGGTTATCAGCTGAGAATTTTGAACCAAATTATGCATGTTAGGTAAGCAAGTAGGAATGGCATTCCTTATACAACGAAAATAATTTCTCTGGAAGAATAATTTGGAGAAAAGGTAAGCTGAACTCTGCAGGTCAAAGTTCAGCTTCATTTCCTATAACAACTATTTTTAAAAAATCAAGAGAATCCTTAATATTAGCATAGATGCAATTGCTGCTGTCTGGGGTACCTTGCTGTCTCTTGCTGTTTAACCGAAGCAATTGCTGTATTTCTGCCTGCCTCTACAATATTAATTTTCTGCCTACATTCTTTATCAGTAAGATATATTTTGAAGTAAAGAACAGATGGTCATTAGTCATTCTTTGAGAGTCATTTTTGCAAAATCTGACTTGGTCCTGTTGGTAAAGGCAGAGTAATTGTTTCTAACTCTGTACTGAATCTTAGGTTCAGCTTTAAATTATTCTCTAAAGTTCATTTTTCTCTTTCCCATGGCACAAGCAATCCCAAATACAAAATACTTTATTTTCTGAACCTCTTCTGTAAGTATTTTGTACTTAGAGAAATGTATGTTATAAATGTGAGTGTGCATGCACGCTGACCTTCCTTCCATCCCACAGTGCTGAAGCATTTCTAAGTGGTTTGTTCCAGCCACTCTTATGGTGGGACGTAACCAGTCTTAGTGACACACCACAAAATCTAACACAGAATAGCCTGGAACAGAACTAAGTCAAACCACATTCCTTAGAGGAATTAGGAAGTAGGCTAAACTGCGTTCCTTCCAGTAGGAGGAGACTTGGAAAGGCAAGCTTTGTTATTAAAATTGGTCAAAGCTTGGTCAGAGTTGTGGAATGAGCCTTTCTTCATTTCTACAAAAAGGAAAAGGACTAAATAGTTTATATTTTCGAAAAGCACTCTTCACAGCTTTCTGCCCACTGCTTTCCTGTGCTCTAAGGGATTTGCTTACTGGGGATTTCAGAGAGACCATAGTATTGGGCTTATATAATTATATACAGGCTGCATTAGTCTGTCATGAAGTCCATACCTGCCTTGGAGAGCAATGTATAGCGCAGATGTGTGTAACACTAAGATCAAGTCCTTTAAAAGCAGGAAAAAACAGACCTTATTTGGCCATGTTACAAGGCAGACCAAGTGTCCTACCCTCATACTACCCTTCAGTGTACTCCTTCAAAAGCCATGTTCTTACATGACCTTTACATTGTATTGAACATGGACATTTCTGCACTGACAGGCTTGCTTTTATAATATATATATGATGTATATATAAAACAAAGGAGAAATTGAGAGAATTTTCACTCAGTTCTCAGTATCCTTTAATGAACCTACTCAGTCAACATGCTGAGAGAATCGTAAGCATAGAACTAACATCTTTTTGCAAGAATTTACTTTTGTTAATAGCAATAGATATCATGAGCAAAATTAAGTTTCTTGCAAGCTTTCTCTTTACGCAGTCTTGGAAAGAATGGGAAGCCAGTTAAGGTACTCATGCTGCACATTTCCTGTTGTTATTTGTATCAATAGCTAGTATATTTTTGCTTTCAGTCCTGTTTCTCCCAGGGCTTTTAAGATTGTATGGCCTAAAAAAGAAATAATTTTTACATTTTAAAAGATTACCTGTATAGGCCACAGGTAGAGTTTCAAAACTAAATCCCAAAGAATTTTGTTATAAATAATTAGAAATTCTTACTGCATGTCTTATTTTGCAGTAACTGTTCATACATACTGCCTTGGGGATGGGATCTGCAAGGTGGTGCATGTTTCAGCACCTAGTTAAAGCAGACTGATCTCAGAATGTGTTAGAAATGAATTCCTTCATTATGCGTGTTATCTGTGCAGTCGGTAACTCTTTAACAGAGTAGCTGTCTGCATGGTAGAGAGCGCTGGAGTTTTGGATGGCCCAAGTATGATTAAGTAAATGTCATGGTTTAACTCCAGATGGCAACTAAGAACCACAAAGCCGCTCGCTCACTCCTTCCCTACCCACCCCCTCCAGTGAGATGGGAAGGAGAATTGGGAAAAAAAGTTAAAAGCCTGTGGGTTGATATCAGGACATCTTAATAAAGCAACACAGAGAGAAGAAACAGCAGTAATAACAATAATACTAATGAAATAATATATCAAACAAGTGATCTACAGTGTGATTACTCAGCACCCTGGGTGCTGCCTCCTAGCCCAACTCCAGCTTGCTCAAATCAGCCTTTCCCCTGGCCAGCTCCCTCCTTATACCAGCAGGCATGAGGTCAGTGTGGTATAGAATATACCACTGGCTGCTCCTGTCAAGCTCTCTTGGCTGTGGCTCCTCTCAGCTTCTTGTGAATATTAACCCTATCCTAGCTGAACCCAGGACACTAAAATATTCTATTTATAATAGGTGGTGACATCAACTTCTTTCCAGTAAGTGGGGAAAACGGTTTAGTGTGTATCTGTCTTTGAATGTAATAGAGTGAGAGGGCATGTCTCCTTCGGTCTCTACAGTGAGTGAATCCTTAGGACTTCGACATAATTACATCCTGCACTCCCAGATAAGGGTTTTTCTATTGGCAAAGTGCTACTTTTTTGCTAAATACTCTTTTTACAAAAAATATATATTGATTTATAAATAGCTAGGTAATTCCTAATATTTGAAGAATCCGGATTCCCAGGAAAGCTTCCCAGTGGTCTCAGGTTCTTCTTTCAAACTTCCTCTACATAAAAGGGTAGGGTGGGGGTGAGTGAGGAGGTGGAAATGGATGGCAACTGTGGTTTTATTTACAAGAAAATTTACATCTCTAGTAGGCATTTGGTGACACATTTTAATCTCTTTGGAATTCATGAGCCATTCTTTTATATTTGTTTGATATTTCAGCAATTTCTACGGTCACTTATATAAGGGGAATAATCTACTTCTCTACTGTGTAAATTGTATTATTCTTCTCTCCAGTTTTTTTATGTAAGGTTATATTTAGATTCTGCTCTCAGTAATTTAAGGTAATGTAATTCAGAAATTACTTTTTTTATTAACCTCCACATTAATAAATTTCTAAGTTGACTTCAGAACTGACCTTCTCATTTTTAGATTGATATTCCCCTTTTGGAATTTGGGTGGAGTTATGACATCAGGACTGAGCTTTTAGAAGTTAATGTGAAAGATGGCACAGCACTTCGTAATAGTTAAGGAAAATGCAATAAAATATAGACAAATGATTTTCTGCTTAAAAGTTTCTTTGCAGCTGTGCCACAGAGTGAAAACCAAATGTGATGGAGATTGGTTACGTGTTGATTAACTTCAACAAGAATTTACAGCAATTAGTTCCGTGTTGCTATAGAGTCTTGCCTGAGTCATAAATTCTTTAGGGTTTGAACATCCTGAACAGCTGAATGAAGATTTACATGTTTTTTTTTTTCCTCCAACAGCAGTTTAATGACAAGTTCTTGTTCATCTGACGACATCGATCAGGAGGAAATCCAACTTGCTTTGCAGGCTGCTAAAATTGCCACACGGGAAAAGATCCGATCCAGATTTCATGGCAGTAATGATCTTATTCATCGCCTTTTTGTCTGTATCTCAGGTATAGTAGTAGCTTTTTGTTCTGAACGTAAAAACTAGTCATCCTTCTTTATTGGTACACATGAAATTGTGGCAGAATAGATGAAGCTGCAGGAAGGCTGTGTTTTGGGGCCTAAGTTGCAGACCGGTCTAGAAACACCTGTTATCTGAGGGGAACTTACAGAATCAGAGATGCTGACATCTTAGACCTGTAGTGATGACAAGTTTGGGCATGCAACAAGTTTAACTTCAAAGTGCTTCCTTTTTCTTGGTGATACACTTGGTGTTCAAGGGAGGAAATTTGACACAGCAGTTGTATTTTGATGCAGAAGGAATCTCTTGGTGTTTCTTGCCAAAGGACGAGGAAGATATGTATGAAATTGCAGGTAGCATAAAGGCCAGAATGTAATTTGGCCATTAGGGAAAAACAGTTTAAATGTTCAATCTTCATTCCTAACATGAGCAAGTGATCCTTTCAGAAACAAATATGAGGCTACTACTCGTAGCAGTGAGCAAATTTAATTACTTTTTTAATGGTTGTATAGTAGTCTGGTAATGTTTTACCCATCTTCTCAAACTCCTAGGTGTTGCTGACCAGCTGCAGACAAACTATGCTAGTGATCTGAGAAGCATCTTAAAGACCTTGTTTGAAGTTATGGCAACCAAACCTGAAACGGATGACAAGGAAAAGCAAAAGAAAGGTAAAGAGATCTAAACATTTGTTCTGCTGATAGACCTATGGGGATCCGTGAACTATTTGACAACAATTTCCTTAACATTTTAACTTTTTGACAGGAGTCACTGTACAGTGATTTGACCCAAGTTTAAAAGTAGTCATGGAATCAGACTGTAGACAGGTTGAAGTCACTGATTTGTGGTATGCAGGAGTACATCTTAAGGTGAATGTTGAAAGAGTTAAAGCCTTCAGCTGATTTCCATATTCCTGTGTGTAACAGAACAGTATTTGCAGCCCATATAGGTATAACATAATGTATGCAGGATTTGGACTCTATAGACTTATTTTTCCCCTCATGGTATCATTTCACACTGAACATTTTAATTTACCAAGATGTGTATCTTTGAACCTGAAGTTTAAGGAGCTATTTACCAAGATGTGTATCTTTGAACCTGAAGTTTAAGGAGCTATGTAAAAAGAGCAGACTGTAAGATGAGAATGCTCAGTAAGATAGTGAAATCTGGTCTGTTTTGAAGAAATTGCAGTGTGCTGAATTTGGCTTCAACATACAAAAAGATCCACTTTTGAATTCTAGGTAATAAAAACAATGGAACCAGAACTAGATCATGAACCATTTCAAGATCTTTTTTTTCTGTCATTTCCATTATTTCTTTTTCAAAGAGACAAGTCTAATAACTTCTCTAAAAATAACCATTTCATCCCAGCAAACCTCTGTCCTTTGTTATGATTAGAACTATCAGCATCTGAAGGTGATCAGAGCACTCTTTTTCTT
>VWZY01005835.1:44602-62278 GCA_013399075.1 Chloroceryle aenea
GGTTAACAGAACTAAATCATAGTGGTTAAATGTTAGTTTCATGAAAGTACAATTACGTTGATGAGAAGCTAAGTGTGATCGTGTTTTATGTGAAGGAATCCTGTTTCAGTAATATTTTTGCTGCTGGAGTGTTTCTCAAAATTCTGAGGAATATGTCCAATGCCTTTTTCTGTGAGTTTTTGTTTATTTGTTTGATTGTTTGATTGGTTGTTTTTAAAATGAACAATATTAAACTAATAACAAACTTCCTTAATCTTGGGCTACTGATCACTGTCTTTCCTGATGGGTTATGGCCAAACAACTTTTGCACCATCATCTATGGCTGCTGAAAAAATTTAGATACACCATTCTTCCTCTCTGTCTTCTCCAAATAAATGGCATGCATACATAATACAACCAAATCTCCATCCTAATGTTTGGGAATCTATTTCTATATATGAATTTGAAGGCTTTAGTGTAGGAATAAAATACATATAGTTTTAAAATTCACCCCCATGTTTTTTCAGTGATTAAATTTTTAGTCTCTGTGGTTGAAGTTTTCTTACAGCAATTTCAACTTGATGAAGCTATTTCCAGATTCCTAAAATTGTGTTAATTATTGCTTCAATATTAAAAAAAGAAGCTGCTTTTTTTAATAATAAAAAAAAAATACCCTGTATTTGCATTGGAAACTAATTTTGATAAATCTTGAACATTTGTCACACAATATTAAAAAAGTAATTATACTTTTCTATAACGGGCTCAGTTAACAGTGTAAATGATACTCATTAAAGTCCATAAGGAGACTTTCACTCTGATCTGATATAGTTTATATTATTTATATATTTATATTTGAAGAAAGTACTGCTGTAGATTGTTAAAAATTACTGAAGCAAACATGAAGGAATGACATATTTCTGACTCCTACTGAACAATAGTCTAGTACTTCAAGGTCAGACATGACAAAAGTCAGTGCCACTGTATGATTGTCTTTATTATTGATCTACTAATACAAAAGCAACCCTGACCTTAGTTTTCTCTGAAAACCAAGAGACACTTATTTTTCCAAAGATAGGTTGAAGTTTAGGTGTTTCACTGTAATGTGAGATTAAAGATACCTGAATGGCTTAGGTATGCTGAAAATTTTGCTAAAAGAAACAGATTCCAGATGCCAGTGAAGTCAAAGTGGCAGGTGCTGCTCTAGTCTATTAGTGGAAAATGACCTGTGTTGAAAGCAGGAACCGGTTATACCATTTTTTTAAAAACTATTCAGGGTACAACTTTAATACTGATTCCTAGAGTTGCAATTATATGCTGCCCCCAAGTCTGTTATTACAGATGACAGATGACCTTCACAAATTGCCCATACTTTTCACTCTGTTTCTTTGTGAAAACAATTTCATTGCTATTCTTTCTTGTTGAAACATTAAGATATTTAAGTAGTGCTAAAGAAGCACAGTTGTAAATTAATACACTGTGGATATGGAGAAAGAGCCTAAAAAAACCTCCCTATAAAAAGGTCACTTCCCTGATCTGAAAATCCCTCCAAAATCCATGGAATTTATGTTCCGTCTGATTTTACACATACAAAATCTTCAAGAGCTTCAAAAATCAAAGATAATAATATTAAATATATATTATTGACTACAATCTTATCCTTCTTGCATTTTTGCTTTTCAGAGATAAATGTAACTTTCAGACCTGTAAGTGCACTACATTTAGTGTGGCACTGTCTCTGGTGCACTTAATGATGTATGAAGGCAACCTGTACTCAGTGGTCTCCTCTGCTACAAATACTGCACTATGTTATGAAATTAAATGAGAAACTGTCTCCTGATGCGAAAGACTGCCAAATTTCAGATCCAGAGTGAAGCTTGGGGAAGTATTTATAGGTTATGAGTTGTCCCTCACAAGTCCCAGTCCTAGTGAGTCCTACAGAGGTTAAGGACTAATACTAATACAGAGTTCCAGTCTTACTTACATGAAGTCCTTAATCTTTTTCAGTTTAAAACGTGTGTGTTTTTAAAAGTAGTACCTTCTCCCTTTATCTGTTTACTTGAACCCATGTAGTTTGACATGGTTGTACACTGTGCTTCACACAACAGGAATCCTAATCGGTTTCAATGGGATACAGAGACATAGTGGAGTGGAGCAACACAGAAGTACACAAGCTATCAAGAAAAATCTGTCTCCCCATAGCCATAGCAAGGTTGGTCCTGTGTATGGGTGACAGTGCACTGCTTTCTCGGCCTCCTACAAGTTAACAAGACCTAAATAAAGGCAGAGTGTATTAGTGTGGACTAAAAGCTGAATTAACAGGACCATATTTCCAGTTTGAATAAGGGGCAGAAACTAGTTACTTCAGTATTTGGTGGCCAAGGACTTCAGAAAAATCTGTACTGCGTAAAGAAACATATCATTAAGTTTTCCTTAATAGAATTGTTAAAACCATTTAACCATTTCATAATGATGTAAGCTTAGAAACATACTTTTTATTCATAACCTTATGATTTAATTGTTTCAATTTATTTCTGGGAACAAAATCTCTCATTTTGTCAAAATCACTTTCTTTTTTCTTCTGTCTTTTTTTTTTTTTTTTAAAGTTATTCCATCTGCTTCTTGAGAAGTATAACTTTACTGGTATGACTTGGAGGAAGGTTAACTATTGCACCAAATTGTATATCAGCATTAATATAATATTTTTAAACATACATTTATTTCTACCTATATGCTTTCTAGTAAGAAAAAATTATGTTCAGAAACGAAAGCCAATTTAAAATCATTATTTGCTTAAGTGTTCTTCTGCTGCTTATTGTTGGATCATCTTTTACCAGACAATTTGTTTGCCCTGGTATGTAAGAATTCATGGAAGCCTACTTTAACTATTTACACTGCTTGGCTCTCATTAGCATGTTTTGTTTTGTTTTGTTTTCACAGGGCACCTACCGCCTTTAAACCTCAATTGATTTTGCTTATTGTTTAATAAAAACAATTTGGAATGACTGAATTAATTTTATTCTTTTGAACATTTTCAATATTGGATTGTAAAACTCTTGGGAAACAAGCACAGTAAATTTGAATAGAACTTCTTTTACAGTGACCACCTATTTGCCAGCATGATATCAAGAATGTGTTTTAGTTTGGGGATTTCATTACGTAAGACAAAGTTTCTTCTGAAGATTTTTTTCAGTGAAAACTGTTCTATTCTGCAGAGTAGGAATAACAGATATTTATGTTATAAATAGAACTCTCTGCTATTTTTAAAAAGAAATGTTTCTAGGAAAAAAAAATGTTGACTGTACTATTTGCTATGCTTATGTCCATTTTCACTGTTATGTAAGTGAAACTAGCACTAAAATGATGGATTACTCTGAATGTCTCAGGCCTCAAAGATCAGGTCCAACATTTCCATGAATTAGTCAAAGAGGTAGCTCATCAGAGTTTAAAAATGGTTCTCAAAACAGAATTCCATTTTTCCAGACAGCTATATTTTTTAGTTTTTCTGCAGATAAGCATAGCTGAAGTAAAACTAAATGTAATTTCTTCCATGAGGAGTTAAGACACCTCTTATAACTCATGACACAAACATCCTATATTATATTGAAAACATGTTTTTTTTTTTTCACTCAGTCCCAAAATCATGTAAGATCTTTCATACACAAGGTATTTGCCTTTCATAAAAGTATTGTTATCACCTTCCTGCATGGAAGAATTCCAACCTTACTCCCACTCCTCTTTTACTTGCCATAGTGTGCTAAAATATTGCTGTCATCAGTAAGTACACACAAATGGTGCTGGATGCTTGGAGCTGACTAAATAATCATTAAAATTAATTCCATAAAGCTTAATATACTTATTTTTAAAAAAAAAATAAGACCCTCTTATCTGACTTAAAAAAAGGTTGGCAAAGATGTCAGTAAGCAAGGATTATATCATACCCAGAACTTGTGAATTTTTTTAATATAAGTTAATAGAAAAAAAAATGGTTTTAAAGATCCTGGTGGATTACAAGCAAAAAGGCTGGTGTAGCTGTATAGAAGAATCTCAGTGACTGAGTAGTACTACAAAGCTGAAGTTGTTAATAATTTCATCTGAACTATTCTGCTCAAGAAGACAATTTTAAGAGCAAAAAGATGGTAGTGATATGTAGATAGATCCAATCAATAAGACTCACTGATTTAGACTGTTTAGTCATAAAAAATATGAACAGAAGGTCAAAATGTACTAAATCCAGTTTCCAACAAAAAGGTTCAATTTTATAAGAAATATTTTCAATTCATAATGATACAGAAAAAAAGTTAACATTAATTGGTCAACAATGAATAATGTGGTAGATAGGTTGAAGATTTTAAATTCAAAGAAACAGTGTATATCTGTATTTCTGTTAGATCAAACATTAGCCTAAAACTAACCAGGGTTCTGAGTATAGCCTACTGCTGGTCTGCCGGCAAGGTAAGATCTGATCACTTTGATGTCACCAGGAAGAATTTCTTCATGTAGTAATAGAGCAACTATTTCAGCTGATATACTGATAAGTTAGGAGACTAGATGAAGTAATTTTGTTCTCTTGTTTCATTTCAAAGACTTTACACATGTATGTATGCATGCACTGTTACATAAGATTTTCTTTAGCCTTTACATGCCTAGTACTTACCAAATGATTTTGCCTGATGTTTAAAAAAAAAAAAAAAGTGCTCATTCATATCAAGGTCTTCAAAAATGCTAAAAAATATTACATGAAACAACAAAAATGCTATGTTTTAATCACAAATACTAGGGACAGGTTTTATATTTCTTTCATAGTATGCAAAGTGACAGTGTGCTTGCAATATGGACTATGACTGCCACCACCTGAACAGTGATCTCACATATGGCACTGTAAAACCCAGAAGCCCACATAAATGTTAACTCTTTACATGTAGCTAAGTATCTCATGAAAAAGGAGTTTCATACTGCATACGACAATCCAGTCCTGAGGGGAACAGATGCTCTGCATTCTCCAGACACTTCATGCCTATAAGATGCAGCAAGTCATAATAATTTATCTAAAAACCTAGGGAGAATTTTTTTTTCTCTGCATTCAGGTTCTACAGTTGTTCAAACTCTGCACTACCTCAGAGTGAGTACATGGATAGAAGACAATCTTGCATCCTGAAAGCAAGGATTTTGTGGTAAAAGGATATTACTTCTTCTACTCAAGAACATTACTACTACTCCAGCTACTCAAAAGGATATTAAAGCAAGATAAAGTGGATTACAGTGTCTTCTTTCAAGCTCCAGAATTAAAAAAAAAAACAAAAAAACAAAAAACCCAAACAAAAAAAATTTCTGTTAGTGTCTTGACTGGTTTTAAGTTTTTCTTTTGACAAGATAAAAAAAAAAAAAAAGCAAAGAGAAAGTGTATACCACTTGCAGTAGCTAAACTTACTTACGCTCTTGACCACTGATCATCTTCAAAAGATATCCCAGACTTCTCAACATACTCAACTACCAACTACACTAAAACACAGAAGTTAACAACTCAGCTGTTTGTAGGCTTAGTTTTATCTACAAAACCTCCAAACTATTGATGCTAAAGCTGGAATGCTATTAGATTAAAATTATGGGGCAAAACTGATAGTACAGATTATGATAAAACTACTATCATGTTTCAGAGTCCTGTGTTGACTGATAATTATGAAAATTCTTGATTATAGTTTCTTCAGAATCAACTGGCAAGTGTCTCACAAGGATGATGAGAACTATGTCAAGTCACTAATTTTTATTACCTTCTTTGAAGAAAGTAAAGCACCAAAAAAAGAGAAAAACAAAACAAAACAAAACAAAAGCATAACCCCAGAGTAAATTAGTTGCTTTTAAATGGATTGACTGTCCTCTCACTAATTAACTTTCTTTAAGCCCCATTTTTATTTCTATCTCATTTGTCAGTGTTAATCTTTTCATTATCAAATGCTATCTAAGCCTTTTGTACAGTATTTTTAAGCTCTCAGAGAGCTCTGCCAAGCTGTATCACATATCTTTTCCTTAAGCAAAGATAAAAAGCTCTTATAACAAACCTAAGCTCTTATAACACAACTAATTCTAATTAGTCTATAGTTGATGGTTTTGACACTCCCTTTCCTGTCTAAACATTTGTAAAAGATGTCATCAGATCTTCCTCCTGAATTCAAACATACTCTCCATTTTCATGGCCACTGGCCCAAACTGAAGTAAAGCACCTATATCATTCTTTGAACATTTTCAGAGTACTAAGGGAGTAAGATGAAAGGTGAGCCCATCTGCATGCAGGCTACTGTAAGCTAAGGCATATGAGAATCTTAATGAGAAAAATATCTCGGACGGACTGGTGAAATTTGAACACTGACAAATGACAGTAAGAATCCATGAGATACAGCAGGGAAATAATTTTCTTTACATTTCGTACCTTTAATTTTGACTGAGAATATCTTTAAAGGTATATTAATACCCTAGGTGATGTGCAATGCAAGTCCACACTTGTAAATAAAAGCTGCAACATTCAGTCCTGTTATTTAGGTATCCGTGTCATCATTTCATCAGAGTTAATATGACAGTGTTTCTGCCCAAGATAGTTTGAACCTGTTTGGGTTTGAATCAGATTGTCTGAGACAATGCACAAACCAGCAAAAAATAAATCAGGAGATTGCTGTGAACTTACATAGTTCCACTGAAATCAGAACCACGCTGAGGAATGCTAGTCAAAGTTCATGTCTTACACTTTGATTTTGAAAAGGGAAAAACTAATATGAAGTGAAACTTGGTGGCAAGAAAAAAGAATAGAACAGGGTAAGAAAGACACTGGTTATAACAAAAATATCTTTGTGGATTTATGTTTCTATGTGCATTTTCATCCATGAACTAATTTTTGAAAATAAACATAACTGGCAGTGTAGTTTATTCAGAAGCAGCATATCTTGGGAAAGGGCTTCAGAAAACATGGAGTGGAATCTAGAAAGTTTTGTATGCAAGCAGCAGGGAAAGGATGACAGCATTATTTCATAAACCACGTTATTTTTATACTAACTCGAACTCCATCTTCTAACACCTGATAAACACAAAGGCTGTACTCTTAACTCCTATACCCATATGTATATGGAAAGGAGATTCATCTTAATAAGCTTAATAATTTTGTAAAACTTTAAACATGTCCTTAAAGTTCTCTGTAGCTTCTGAAGCTCTGTGGATATAAGTATAGCAGGAAGAATGATCAGGTTAATTTGCAATTCATGGGAGAAGTTTCAGAGGAAAAGCAGGAGATTTACCGTGACAGCTTTCTTTTTCCTAAACTTCTTAGCAGAAGCACAGCATTTCATGGCTGATACTTCCAAATTCCACTTTCTGTGGCAAATTTATCATTGGCTTCTAGAATAAGAATTCACACAAGGACAGTCAGGTAATATATCTTCCCTGAAGAGGTATCCTTTAATAATGCTCAAGAAACTAAAGCTCTTCTCATTAGAATGTACCATCTTAACAGATTTATATGTTTCAGTCTATTCAACACATGACAACAGCTGATTTTAGTAGCTTGAAAATAAGTCTTAAAGAAAAAACTACTTATGCAGAGATTTTCAGATATGTACACTCATTAGAAGTTTCTTTTTATCCATGACTTAATCTATGGAAGACTGATTTAAGGTTAAATATGAATACTTGCTGGTATATACATTCACAATACTGATATATAAGGTAAAGACATACTAGGACATACAAGATCTGTACTCAGTTTCTGAAGTTTGACTAGTTTCATTTATATCAAATAGGCTAAAACACAGACTTTGAAAACCAGAACTGTGACTGAAAACAGGTCTTTTCAGAAGACTTGAAAGTCCCAGAAAGAATACAAGACTGTTCTTTGTTTGGTTCTGTTTCTGTCTAAGGATGTATTAATTATTCAGGTTATCTTCCAGGTGACAGTACCAAACTGCAGTAACAAAAATGGCTATTTGTTCTGATACACAGTGTAATACATATCAGTGTCAGTCATAACATCTCGATTAATGAGACTTAAAAACACCTAAAGTAACTCCAGAGCTATGAGTGATAAAATATGTTTAAATTACATAAATATTGGATACTGTTAGTGCTGCTTTCTGTAATACTATTTATCCCAGTAGACTTAAAGCAAAATCTACTTTACTACTTCACTTTGTCATCCTTGATATCGTAATGTCCATTACCTCTCTCAAAACAACTTGTTTCTAATACACCAGGAGTATTTGAATGGCACATGATATGCAAGATATGACCAAAACAGATGTGTACAAGGACATGCTGGTATTATCCATTTTACTGCCTGAGTCCTGAAAAATACTTTTTCTGAAAATCACCTTAATACTGTGCAATTTCTCCATTCTGAGGTATTCAGTCTTCATATATTAAAATGGGAATATGGTGGTGTTATTTGTATTGTTATAATGACAACAATAAAGAAATCATATTTATCACAAACCTTTTCAGCCTTCTGCTCATATTTTGTACAGTAGCCACTAGCAGATAGTATGCAATTCTATAATGTAGACCTGCTTCCCTGATCATGTTCCTCAGGGGTGAGTGTTAGGACCAGTTCTATTCAATATCTTTATCAGCCACATAAACTGTAGTATCAAGTGCACTCTCAGCAAGTTGACTGATGACAACAAGATATATAGTGTGGCTGACATGCTGGAGGGGAGGGATGGCATTCAGAGAGACCTTGACAAGCTTGTGAGCTGGGACCATTCAAAACTCATGAAGTTCAATAAGGCCAGGCTCAAGGTCCTGCACCTGGGAAAGAAATTCCTTACTGTGAGGATGTTGAGACACTGGAACAGATTGCTCAGAGGAGTTATGGATGCCCCTTTCCTGGAACTGTTCAAGGTCAGGTTGGATGGGCCTTTGAGCAACCTCATCTAGTAGAAGATGTCCCTACACATGCCAGAAGAATAGGAACTAGATGATCTTTAAGGTCCCTTTCACCCAAACCATTCTGTGTTTCTGTGATTTTATGGTCACATAGATCTGCTTTTAACCACATGACTTCTAAGTTTTTTCTTCCTTCCACTGGTGTGACTTCTGTCTTCCCTTTTATTTCTTCATTAGCCCTTAGGTTTCAGTCACAGTGATAATTTCTTCCTCTTTTGCTATAAGTAAATTCCTCTATTTCTCATATTTACCTACTCTCGCTATGATATATAATGGTTTTTAGTATCCTTGATTCTATTGTCTAATATAGAGACTTAGAAGTTATTAATTTTGTTGATAGACTTTTTTCCATTGGTCATGGAGTTATACTGCTGCTACTTTGTAGACATCAGTTTCCAAGGACTTAGTTCAGTCTTCTGTTAGGTCCTATGGACCCTGCATTCTGTTAAAAGAAATATGGTATTTCATTAGCTCTTTAAATCTCCATCCCCAGTGTCTCTATCACAACTTATTAAAGGTACATGATCAGGGTTAACATTTGGTTGCATATTCTGTGTCCAGAAAGATTTACTGCCCCATTTTCCTTTCACACAGAGTTCCTTTAAAATGTCACTGGCTTTTGCCACAGTTCTCAAGAAAAAAGGACAGAAAGTGCATAAATTATGTTAAAGTATCCTCTCTGACACCCATCATTTGTTGATCCACTCTGATACCTTGAGAATAGCTGATGGCTTTTTTGCTCATATGACATCTGGCACCAAATAGAAGGCTGACTGAGAAGCCATGCGCCAAAGATGATCAAAGGCAAATAGTCTCTTAACACTTCCGCTCTTTAGGTCTCTTTTCTTTCCACATGATATGGTCCCCAGACAGAAGATGATAACTCGCAAGCAGAGGAAAAGAAGTAAAAACTATCCATCAAGAAAAAGGGATTAATTTATTTCTGTTGAGAGGCAAATCCTGTTTACTGACAAATTTGTTTTTATCTATATTTTCTGTCTCCTCTGAAGTATAATTTATCAATTAAACTGAAATGTTATGAAATACATGATACTGCAATATTACTACATGTTATTTTCTAACATACTTCTAAAATAGAGCTAAACAAGTTCTTGCAAGATTACTTCTAGTCTATGTAACTCAGAATTCTCACAAAAATATTCTGCAATACACAAAAACACATCTAGCCCCTCTGAGTACGTTTCTTAAGAGTTTTAGGAACACAAATATAAGTTTGGAAGCATTAGCCACCCCATAGACCTTGGGAGTACAGAAAAATAATTTAAACCGGGGAAAAACTGAGGGTGTGTATGATGGTAGATTAATTTCCTTAAAATTATCTAGTATGTGATTTAGGCTATTTTCAATCATTGATTAAGTAATAGATTTCTGTGTCCTGTAAGAGGCCATCTGATTTCAAGGCTTAATATTTCTTCAGGGTAGTTTTGACCAAAGGTTACCATTTAATTTTCTCAGAAGGTCAGACACTTGAAGCAAGTGTTCTTCAATTAGACAGATACAGCCTGAGGGAATGAGATCCTTCTCTTATTTTTTTTTTCTTGTACCTTTTGACATAAGCATTGGACTCTGCATCCCTGTTCTACTGGGTGAAGATATAATACAATTCTCTTTGGTCCTTCTGATTCTTTGTCTTTGTACTTAATTTATATGTTATGGCAATATATTCAAGGAAAGAAAGCAAAATAAATTTAAAAAGAAAAGGGAAAGGGAAAGAAGGGAAAGAAGGGAAAGAAAGAAGGGAAAGAAAGAAGGGAAAGAAAGAAGGGAAAGAAGGGAAAGGGAAAGAAGGGAAAGGATAAGAAGGGAAAGGGAAAGAAGGGAAAGGGTAAGAAGGGAAAGGGTAAGAAGGGAAAGGGAAAGAAGGGAAAGGGAAAGAAGGGAAAGAAAGAAGGGAAAAGGAAAGGGAAAGGGAACAGGCAAGGGCACGGGCAAGGGCAAGAGAAAGGGAAAGGAAGGGAACTGGAAAGAGAAAATCTATTGAAATTTAAGCAACATTAGGAACATTAACATTAAGTGCCCAAAATAAAGCCAAGGATAAAATTTATCACTAATAGTAAAGATTTCTGAATGGCAAGGAAAAAGAGTTAGAGAAAAAGGCATAAATGTTATGCTTGTTCATAAATGTACACCAACAATTGACTAAGATAACTGTTACTGACCAAGTTCTTCCAAACTTGCTGTTGTTCCTCACTTCTGTTTAGGGACCCAAATGTGATCAGGATTTCTGGTCTCATAGAAGCTATGTTAAAGAATATGAAACTGACATTTTACTTCATCAAGTTTAGTCTCATGGAGTCAAACTGTCCTTTCAATTGTCATGGGTAAACAGAAACTTCCACTAGTAGAATGTGCTGTTTAAATTTGAAAATAACAAATGTCTTTGAGAAGCATTATTATTAAAGGAAGGAGCTTTATGACACTTGAGGTAATTTTCTGTATAAATATTTTCAATGTCTGGCTGCTTGCAAGAATGATTTTTGGATGTACAAAATTAAGGTGTATGAATCATGTGCATGTATAATAATAATGTACATTAAGATTACAGTATTCGGTAGTTTGCTTTATAATTCAGGGCTCTGAAAAATAGCTTTATCATGAATATCTGTGACTTTGGAATACATAGTTAACTTAATGTTTTCAGATCCTAAGAAGGAAACAATACCAACTGTTTTTGTTTGTTTGGTTTTGTTTGGTTGGTTTTTTTTTGGTTGGTGTTTTTTTTTGTTGTTGTTGTTGCTTTTTTTTGTTTGTTTGTTTGTTTGTTTGTTTGCTTTGTTTCCCAAGACAAGCACTAAATAAGATATACAATATTTTACAGGTATGCAGTCCATCAGTTAGAGTGAGCTGGTGGATGCCTGACTCTGAGCTTGCTGTTGCTATTTGGTAATGGAAACAGATTTTTATTTTATTTTTGAGATCTGATTTACAATCAAAATCACTCTTCATTTCATAGCAGAGGATTGCTCTTTTGGTAAATGAATTTCAGAGAGTCATCTAAAGCATCTAAGCTAGCTTGTCTTTTTGGTATAAAGTTCTGTTCTAAACACATGCAATCAAGTAAATCTAGAATTTAAGATTAAATAAAATGTATTCACAAGAAGTGGAACCCACAAGTTATTTTCCCATAGCTTAGAGTAGAATTGTTATTATATATAACATCAAAATTACCTAAGAATTAGATACAAGGACTGGAAATAAGAATAGCATAAAGCATAAACAGTATAGACTTCCTCCTATGCTGAATTCATTGTCACAGTTTAGACCCAGTCCGGAGTTCCATAACCATGCAGGTGTCCACTGCCATAGGCACTTGCCCATGGTCTCGCACACACTGCCACTCCTAACTATCCAGGCTTTAGCAGATATCTGGGTGATATTCTTGGAAAACCTTTGTGTAACCCTAAACAAGATCTGGGGTACACTGAGAAGACGTAGCACCAAAAGCACGTTAATCTGGACATCTAAAGTACAGTCAAAAATTCTCAAAAGCTGAGAATTCTACTCCCCTGTCTTGCCCACAGATTGGGTGAGATTACTAATAAATTACAAGGCCTTGTGCAGTTACAAGGCCATGTGCACTTACAAGCTTAACCTTGTGACCAGTAATATAATTGAATTGTAAACTGACAATATCCAATACAGCTACATGATAGCTCTGTCCTGTTTCCCAGAGATGATAAACACCACCACAGGGAATACATGGACTACGTAAGGATTGACATAACACCACAATGCAAACAAATGGACCAACATTGTGAACACATACTATTTAATCACTATAAAAAGTGTATAAGGAAATTGTTTTAACACACTTTGTTCAGATTTTGTAAATATCTTAAACCTTTGTGCCCCACGTTGGATACCAAAAAGGACTGTCATTCTTTAAACCCATCCAGGAGCAACTCCTCCTCCTCCCCTCAATGGGATGGAAAAGAGAATAGGGAGAAAAAAGACAAAACCCCTTGGGTTGAGATAAGGAGAATTTAACAGCACGAGAGAAAAAGAAGTAACAACTAAAATAACAGTAGTAGTATATTAAACAAAATCTAAAGCAAGTAATAGAGAATAAACTATCTGTCTAAGCCTGCATCAGCCACACAGCCCATGCCAGATACTTGCCACACCCCAGATGCTGTCCCAGAGCCCACTCTGCCCTACCATCCCATCCTTCTATAGCAGACATGACATCAGTACAGTATTGAATAACCCATTGGTTGGTTCTATTGTCTAACCTGGCTGTGGCCAGTTCTCACCTCCTGGTTAAAATGAACCCTATCCTAGCCAAACCCAGGACATTAGGACATTCATGTATACCACAGCAGAACTAGTCATACAGTTACATCTGTATGCAGTTTACTGACCAAAATTTCTATGTACCTTATGAAATGTGGTATTTAATGGTATGATATGTTTAAGTAGAGAGACGTTTTAATCATGCAGACAATGAGGAGTAGAGAAATCTGTTTAAGCTTTAGATTATTTTATTTGAACAGAATAGTTTTTTTTTTTTAATATAACATTTGGGAATCCAAGATAAATTATTTCAGTGAAACGGATTTATTTTTTTGTGAAAAGATTTCAGTAATTTTTTATCTTTGTATAAATAAACCTTTTGCATTGCTTTCGTATTTATCTAACACTGGGAAACTATTAACCAATGACAACATTTTACTGCATTGACATTATCTTTTAACTAGGTATCAAAGCACAAAAGTATTCTTTTTACTTTTATGATACATTTCTTGTCATTGTTCCAGGGTTCTGTTTATGTAGCTTGTTATTTATAAACCTTACTAATCACTTTTCCTTATGGCAGAGTTTCACGATTATGTGTTTGCTATACCTTTCATTTGGATATATCTTAGTCAAAAGAGTCTTCAGAGTTAAGTGATAAACATAAATGGAAGAAAAATATTCTAAATGGGAGGTGATGGGCTAAAAGGAGGAACAAAGGAAAAAGTTGCAGCCTGTTCACTGCTACAGCAACAATATATAGTTTTGGCTAGAGAAAAAAAATATAAAAGTAATCACTCAGTTTTAATAAGATTACTCTAAGAAAATGACTGCAGCCAAAAATTGTAGCCTAAAAATGGGATACTGAATTTCATATGAAGTTTACTACTGAAAGTCAGATTCAGCCTTTTTCCATTTGTCTACCACTTGGAATAAACAAGATGTGTTTATGTCTTTAACCAGCTAACATACTTAAAAATCATAATGTTTTCTGCACTGCTCTCCATGGAAAATCTAAGCAAGAAAGCCTTGATAGGAGTTGAGGGGAGAAAGCTTAACAACATCTGTGCACTTGGCATAACCACAGCCCCTGAGAGTCATTGAGCCTTTTTGGAAGTCAGAGCAATTTAATTGGTATTTCAATGAATTTATACACTCACAAAAGACACCTTTAAAACTGGTATGCTATTGGTTGTACCCTTCACATTTCTGCTTTCTACCTTTCTAGTTGGAATCAATAGATGTAGGAACACATACTGACTTTGAACCTTACATTGACCCAGATTGTCTTAGATTTATCAGGTGGGAAGGACATGAATGCACATTTACCCCTGGTTGTTTTCATTTCCATCATTGTGCAGGTGGCACTAAAGAGCTCTCAGAAAGTTGTCTGTCCTGTCTCTCTCGCTTACTACTCTTGCTCTCTCTCATTTAACATATTACAAAGGATTTATGTATCTGATTACAGCAACTGAATTCACGATTGTTCATATCACCAAAAGTGATAGTGTGCAATTTATATAGATCATTAGTAACTACTGAAGCTGTTAAGAAAAGACATCATTAATTATCTAATACCATGTCACACAGTGAAGACACTGTGAAATGTAAATAACTGGAAGATCTTTGCAAATTAAATCCTGTTCATACATTTTAGATTCTTCTGTACATGTTCAGGGGTCCTGACATGTACTCATTTTCTGGGGTGTGACATTTGAATGTATTAATTTTCATGGGATTAAAAATAGCGTAATATCCACAAAAGAATATGGACAGGAAAAAAAAAGTAGAGTGAGACACTTTAATTAATGTTAGGCTAACCTTGGGAAAAGTAAGAAATGTCAGTTTTCTCTGTGCGCCACAAAGATGAAACTGAGATTAGTCTCCAGATCAAATGACAAGCAATTACAGTTTGTTTCTTAGGAACCGGGAAATTTATGAAAGAATGGGCCTTATACAATCAGTATCTGTGAAACACAAGCTGATACTGAATTTCACTTAAAGTAATAAAAGTCCTGATCCTAAATCCATAGAAATCAACTGTGTGATTGATTCAGGCATTACCTGTCAGCTTGCACCATTGTAAAAGTTATGTCAGTTGACCCTCTCCTACCAAAGGAAGATTTCTAAGCTGTAAGATACAAACAATGTGTAGGTGACCATGTTATAGGCTACCAATACTTTATTTTAGCTTGTGCATAGAGATTCCTTTTAATATCAGCAAACCTTACTTTGCTTGCTTTCCTTTCCTTTCCTTAAAAAAAACAAAACAAAACAAAAACAAACAAACAAAAAAACCCACCACCACCAACAACAAAAAAAGGTGAGATGAGTATTTTTAAGATAGTTTTAACTGGTTCACATTTAACCAGTTTATTTTTCTGCTTTTATACATGGATGCAAAGTACTGTTGTCTGGACTGGGCTACTGAGTCTTTCTTTATAAGAAAGTCACAGTTTAGCTAATTTTATTGTCACAACTGGAACCTGGTTTTTTTCTATAAAACTCAAGATGTACATCAGAACTTGACTACTTTCTGCTCAAAATAATTTTCCTAACCGATGTGTACAGATCTTTGTCATATTCTTTCCACCAGTGATGTAACAATTTCATGATGTGTATTTTACATTGCAATTGCATCAGAACACCATTGTTTTACATAGCGCAAAACAGAGTGATACTAGTTAGTAGGGGGAAAGGTAACAGTAGGAAAGGATGTCTTGGTGTCTTCAGTGGTCAGAAATTGGTCAGTAACTAGTAGGTCCATTGCTAGACAGTAGCTGATGCTTTAATCTCACCATTATTCAGGTATGTTCAGTTCTGTGCTTCTAGGGTAATAAATGTTATTCAAGTGACATTTTGAGCTCATGTATCAAGGCACTTTCTGAAATCCATTATTCATGCCCATTCATATCCCTAGTGTTTACCATTGCACATCGGATCTTACAATTACAGCTGCAGAATCACCATCTGAAACTGAGGAACTATTCACTGCTTAGTAATTACCATTTCTTTGGAAGTTTTAATAGATTCTTTCTAAACTTCTCTATAATAATTTGTAAGACATTGAAGAGAACAGCAAAATCTAAGTTGCCTTTTAGACTGCAATAAAACTGCTGGTAGTCACTAGCAATATTAATCTATGACATCCTAATATGCTACATATAATTAGTGTTAATCTTCAAGCAATTAAACCATTACAAACTGCTCAAAGTGTAGTCAGAACCAGTTATTAATCAGTAACTGGTGCTGCCAGCAGGGACATGGTTGTAATCTCAACTGGAACCCTCCAGATAGTGACTGAAAAACTTCAGCAGCTTGTCCCATCATTATTTCTGGGAAAAGGGAAGCAAGAAGATGGATTCATAATCTGTTTTTCTGAAATGTGCTAATCTAGGATGAACACAAAAGAGAAAGAAGAGAAGTAGACAATTTAATATTTATATATAAAACCAAACAAAACCACAGAAAACACTTTTCACTGAGAACAACCTTTTATAAATTACTTCAATGCATTGCACAATGCAGTTTTAGTCACAGTAAGGATGCGAGGAAGTTTTTTTTGTACCTCTGTTTCTTTGATCCTGTCTATTTTAGAAATAAAATACAGCTGGCTACATTCTGTTTCTGTCATCACCATTATTTGAGTGTGGCAAGACTAAGAACTCTAGCCTGCACAAGTTTGTCACTCCAAAAATGGTTAACTTAAATTACAGTTGCATCACCCTTCCTAGAAATTAAAAATTAATTTTCATATCCTATTTCAAAATTCTAAGCATTAAACTTAGGACAACTTGATAACTTTTTGTGTGGAAATCAATCAACATAAATAAAAAAAGTGAAGATATAATAGCTACATTATATTCACTCCATTCATCTCTCCTGAACCTGAATTCAGTGTTACCTTTATAGCTACCATGTGGGACCTGGTTTGCATGACATTTTACAAGCACATCTCCCACATTAAGCACCACAAATAACAGCTGAAAGGTCTAGCAATAGGAAGAAATGTTGGGGTTCTTTTTGTGACAAGTTACATGATTCATTTCATATCTTCTAGAGATACTCTAATTTCTACAATTCCCGACTTTAAAAAAAAAGTATAAATCCTTTTCTAAATAATAACAGCAAATAACCTATAAAAGTTTCAGTGAATCCTTTATAGGCTTGCTTCTGCTAACTGGTCCACAAACCTGAATTGACAAGGTCGCTATTTTAAACAGGACACCCAGTAGGAGGAAAAAAAATAAAATTCAGCTGGTGTAAAGTCTTAGCACAGTAATTCTGTTTACCATTCACTAATGGCCAGAATGTAAGACTTAAAGATATGTGTAAAGAGAAAGCAAAACATGAATTTAATTGCAGGAGAAGCAGTCACACTATGTGGATTTCATAGAATCATTAAGGCTGGAAAGGACCTCTAGGATCATTGAGTCCAATCTTCATCCTAACATCTATCAAACCATTAGACCATTGCCTCAACAGCTATGTCTACTTCTTTTTTAAACACCTCCAGGGATG
>VWZY01005836.1:5087-55047 GCA_013399075.1 Chloroceryle aenea
AAAAAAAAAAAAAGGCCGAGGAAAAGGCTGTGTCACATCTGCCTCTTGAAAGGTTCTTACTACAACTACTAAGATGCTAGTCATTTTCAGACTAATTGCAAGTCTGATTTAAAGCAATAGCAATAACTCTTCCTATGCTTTGAGTTGCATTTGCTCATCAGTGGCTTAACTTTTTATGTGTACGCTAGTGTTGATTAGCTTCAGTGGAGGGTTGGTGTTTTCTGTCTTTCTAGAGACCAGCTGTTGATAGAACAACAAAAAAATCAACACAGAACTGATTTTATGTAACTAGCATAGAAACAGATGCACACATATAAATCAGCAATTTCAGCTGTGGTCTTTGTACTCTGTATGTATGTCAGTTCAATGACAGAAAAACTTGGAATAATGTATATCTCACAAATATACCTTGTTCTTTGTAAAGTGAACTAAATTTATTTGATGGAAATTCATAGAAGACTGAAATGTATAAACATGTATCTAGAGAGAGATATTAAGGATTAACTCATAGATAGTTTATTTTCAAGTTAATGTGTAATAAAACCAATTAAACTCTACATATATATATTCCCGCCCCCTCGCCCTGTAAACTGTTGTAAAGTCATTATCTGTAGACCATACAGGTAAGATTTTACTCAGTACCAATAATTTTAAGTGTGCATGTAAACACTGAAAAAATGCCCTGGAAGTATCTTAATTAAACTTCATGGCATACTTTTTGTTATTTGCAAAACCTATTAATCTACCTGGAGTATGTTCATATTCTTCAACAACTGAAAAAATCATGTTGCAATGGGGTGTTGAGTTTAACATTCATGTTGTCAGATCTTCACTGCTCTTGTGTGTAATGTTTTCCTTTTGTTAGCACACAACTGGAACATCAAATTGTCGGTGTTTCTTTAATGCCTAGTTAGATTACATTGTGGCTTCGTTATGCATACACTAATCTAACCTAATCAAACATCAAAGCTCTTAGTAATCTCAAGGTGTTAACTAAGTGAACAGACTGTTGTATCCACTCAATTCCTACATTTCTTGATCAGAGATGTGGTAGGTGACAGTTCTCTGGAAGTCTGGGCAATTTTCATCTTGGATATAAGGATAAAACCTGTCATGAATTTTCTCTCAGTCCTTTCCAGTGAGAAGGTTCTTTTTAATCTTCTTGGAAGAGACATATTCTTTTTTTTTTGAAATGTCTGAAATATTCATGTACTTCATGAAAATTCTCATTACTTAAGATATCAGTTTAATAAAACTGAGGAGGATTGAGTGTCAACAAACATTTTTATCAGTATTTTCTTTAATAGCTGTAAAAACTTAATTTGTTATCTATATATTGAATAGAATTGTCCTGCAATTCAGTGCCTATCATCCAAAATGCACATTTGAAACACTGATAATAATACTCAATATATTCTCATACTACAGGGAAAACTCAGAGCCACTCAGATCATCAAAATAAGACAACCTTGTTTTTAAGTAACTTTCAGAAAAAAGCTTTTAATTTCGTAAGTGGCATATCAACCTCCTCTCAGTTGCCTGAATAACAGCATATCAATAGTATGTCAGTTCAGAAAATCCAAAATGGTATCTCTTTTAAACAAATCTGAGAAGCATATGTATTTAAGTAAGCAATCAGTCTAACCAGAGTACATTTTCACACAGTGATGCAACATGTCTGTCTGCTGCAATAAAATATTACATTTCTGATATGCAATACTGAATAAATTACTGCATAATTTTGTCAAAATGGACTGAGAATCAACTTCTTATTTAACTAAAGAATCCTATAAAGGGAAATAAAATTTTAAAAAATAAAATAAAATTGTGAGATAATTGATAAGAATACAACCCAGTCTAATAACGTTGTAAATATATCATTGTGGAATTTGGGCAAAATTTTATTTTCTATTATTTGACCATAAATATCCAATAACACAAAATCTTTGCAGTGGATGTAAAATGTCAGGATTAGAGTATCATCTTTTTAGTTGTCATCGTTTCTCTAGTGACCCAAATATGTCATGTTCCGAGCATCTAAACACAGGGACGAGCTGTGGAACTTCCAAGAAACAATTTTCTTCAAAGCTTCAGAATGAAAATAGTAGTAAGCAGTTTTTAGAATTATATATACTGACAAAACTAGACACACTGGAAAGAATATATTAAAAAAGTGGAAGTTGAAGAAATAAAATCTGTATGAAAGAAAACTTTGAAAATAACTTCTCTTTTTTTTTTTTTCTTGCTCGTGGAAAGTTGACATTTTAAAAAGTAAGTTAAACTGGTTCATGCAATTGATAAAATAATTAGAAAAATTATCAAACAAATCTTAGTCACTGTTCTTTCAGTAGCATATTGTCCATGTACCTTCTAGTGAGTTAAAATTTATTCTCCTGTGTACAATAGCCTAATAACCTAATAATCACTTGTACCTAACATACTTCCCCACAATCTGCTGCTGAGCCATAGGACATAAATTAGAAATACTGGATTTCATCATTTTGTTACAATTATTTACTTAGAAACAAGAGCTTCTCTTTTTAACCAGAGCTTATCTCATGTATATTAAATACAGAAGGTCCAAAAAATGTCTCTAATTTGCCGCACTTGCAAACTGGGTGAAGTTAGAATGCAAACAGATGCTTAATATGGCATAAAGATCTCTCTTAATTGTAACTGTCTGTATTATTCACCTGTCTTAGTTCTGACTGTGCTTGAAGGATCAATATTATCATCACCCATATACATATATTGACATTACACTTCATTAACATATCAATTTCCACAACAACAATTTGATCCTTACCCATATCATAAATATCTCTACATATTCTTCCAGACTACCTTTCTCCTTGGTATTCATACATAGAACTAAGGAGGAAAGATGTCCCAAAACAAAAAAAAACTCAGATGTTTAACGAATGGAATTCTGTGATTTCTATACTTTTTCATGATCATGGTATGTCACCTCAAGAAAAGACTATGTCGTATGTTTCTCTTTCACCTCTGTGTGTATATGGTTTCAAATAATGTAGAATCAATTTTTTTAGTTTAACAGTATTGACTGCTAACTGATTAAAATTATCCCTCAACAATGTGATGATACTGACAGCTATCACTTTATAGAAAAAAATCCACTAAAGCTCTGTGGAATTATTAGTGGAGGTGACTTATTAAGGCTAAAGTTATATCCACATCTCAACAGAAAGTATAGCATTAAAGAAACTTCCAGGGTGAAATGTAGTTGATATGCAAGGAGTCTGTTCCATGGTAGTTCCCTAAGCAACATAAGCTGTAATCTTAGATGTTAGCAGCACCAGGGTAGTTTAGTATGCTCACTCTAAGAGAAACAGCACAAAAGGTGGAGAGTAGACACTGCCACCAGCATCTATGGTATCACTGCAAGGATGGGAACTTGATGGTCCTATGAAACTGCTAAGGTGCATAGTTGCTACCCTGAGCCAGCAGCTTCCCATTTTTCTGTCAAAATCATGTCCTCTGGTGAACTTCACTCATTATAATCACAGTATAATACCAAAACACACCTTCATCCCAAAGGCTACTCACCTCCAAGGTGCAACCACGTCTCACTGAGTATGCTTTCTGAATTTCTTCTAGTCAAAAAGAAAAGTAAGGACATTTTATACCAATCATAATAAACATATGTATGACTGGAGTCACCCAAGCTCCACCTGAAAATAAAAAATGATTTAAAAATGGCTTAAGACAGGAAGAATGTTAGGGAAGATACCATCACAAACAAGTTAAGAAGATAATCTCAAACTTGCTGACTTCTGAGATCATATAATGGACCGAGCCTCAGTTCCCCCCTCCCAGGGACATCTATTGGGTGAGGTTCCAACACTCGATTAAACCAAGTGCTTCCCTGGGAAAAGTAGAGATCTCTATAGAGTTGTGATTTAATTTAATGTGTTTGTAGCTGGGCTGTATTATTTATATGTTTGATATTTGCATGTGCTTTGCAGACAGTGTGTTTATCACTGGCAATCTAAAAGAATCTGCTTTTCTGTTGCTTCAGTAAACTGCATTATTCATCATAAGAGTTCTCACTGGTTGCAATTAAACTTCTTAAGTATGGTGTTCTAATTCATTGAATGTGAATAGACTGAAGGTCTATTGTGCTATTAGTAAATCTGTAATTGTGGTAGTTCAATATATTGAACATGTCTGGACATATAATGTTCAATTTGACATCACCCAGAATCTAAGCCCAGCCATCCCCAGCCCCTGTAATATCTGAGGACAAGCTGGAAGGCAAGAGGTTTATTTTCTGTCAAAATCCTTTACCTTTAATGCACCAGCTCACGTATTTTCTACAGTGATCTTATAAGGCATCATTTAAATGATTGACAATAGACTTTAACTAATGTTAATATCCCTCCAGATATTACTGGTATTTCAGATTATCCCAAATCATGTTTATTTTGGCCAGTCTCAATAAGCAGTTTTTCAGTATGGCAGCTGCAATGTTTTTTAAAATGTACACAGAGTGTCCTCACTTATCTGATGAAAATGATCTTTAGAGAATCTTAGGTACTGCACATTTCAGCACAACACAGGATAATGAAAATCCTTTCTTTTCATAATAGTATTTCTCAATACTACATTCACATTCTTATTGCATTTCAGTGCAGTTTGCACTGAAAATAACTGTTATCCAGAGGTCAACATATCTTTCATACTAAATTACAATTAAGTTTTATAAAATATTAATACCCAAAACTAAATGAGAGGAAAAAAAAAATATAGTTCAAATAGAGCTTTCAAAAAAATAAGAATTTCTATATACATTATTAAAATCACTCCAGAGTTCACTTCTATTTCCAAGTAACAAGACCAGCAATGAAATCTTTCAGCTAAAGGATTACTTAAAAAGATGTACACACAGAGAGCACTTTATACTTAGAAAAGAAAAAAAAAAAATAGAATCCCCCAAGCTTTTACTGACTTAAAGAAGATGTTTTAACTAGCATGCTACTCCAGGGTGGGCTTCCCCATGAGGTCACAGCCTCCTTCAGGAACATCCACCTGCTTCAGTGTGGGGTCCTCCATGGTCTGCAGGTGGATATCTGATCCACTCTTAACCTCCATAGGCTGTAGGTGGACAGCCTGACTAATCATGGTCTTCACCATGGGATGCAGAGGAATCTCTGCCTTGGCACCAGAAGCACTGCCTCCCTCTCCTTCATTGACCATGATGTCTGCAGAATTGTTTCTCTCACATATTCTCATTCCTCTCTCCAGATGCAATTCTTGTTGCATAGCAACTTTTTTCCCTTCTTAAATATGTTATCACAAAGGCACCGCCAACATTGCTGATGGGCTCGAAATTGGCCAGCAGCAGATTAATCTTGTAAGTGGCTGGTATTGGACCTATCAGACACAGAGGAAGTTTCCTAGCATCTTCTTACAGTAGCCACTTCTGCAGCCCCCTCACTATGCCACACAAACCCAGTACATTTGCCTCTGTAAATTGTGTATTTACGAATTGTCATTAAAATCCACATTCATCACACAATCTTCACAAACTTCACTTAGGTCAACAAAAAAGAATTTCCCACACCAAAGCCAAAATTTCACCAATGCAATAACAAATGAAAGTGGACAATTATATGCAATCCACCCCTTGTCCCTTTACCACAATTACAATAACCAAAATTCCCCATGATCTTTCTGCTCTCTCTGTTTAAATAATGTTTTACATGTTAACTCTCCCAACTACTATCCTTATGTCAAATTCCTTGTGCCTCATGTTGTATAACAAAAGGAACTGGTGGTTTGACCTTGGCTGGATGACAGGTGTCCATCAAGCTGCTCTGACACATTCCTTCTCAGCAGGATAAAAAGGGGAGAAAATAAGATGGAAAAAACCTTGTGGACCAAGATAAAGACAGTTTAATAAAGCAAAAGCAAAAGCAAATTAACTTGTGATACTGTTCGAGCAGTAAAAATCACGAGCATCATGTTAAAAGTTGTAACCTGTTGAAAGTTATCATGCAGGTTACTTAACACCTGAATTTGTTTAGAAGACCAAAAAAAAAAAAAAAAAAAACAACCAAACCAAACCAAAAAAGCATAAAAGGGGATAAAATAAAAAGCTAATGTCTAGTTTTTTTTCTACATATAGTTTCATATATATACAAATGTTTGTTCCAGTTGGCACAAAGTGCAAAGTGTCTACACTGTGAAGTAAAAGCACATAAGGCATGTGAGGATAAATAAGATTCCAACAAACTAATTCTGCTAGGCCCATGTTAATTCTCTATATGGCTAAGTCAAATGTCTATGCAGTGTTCCTGTATCAACACCTTTGGAGAGCAAGGCAAGTACTTGAATATCTTGAGACAGATGCAGTATCTGTCTAGTAAGTCTAGGCTCAGTATCACTGCTACTAGCAGAGCTGATAGGGAGTGAGAAGGAGGCAGAAGGATCTCTGATGGAGGGGCAGGAGCTATGCAGACTTCATGAACCATGGGATACAGCCTTGAAAAAATGTTGGGAGTCACTGTGGATATGATTCAAATCAAAATTACAACCTAAATAGCCAAACTTAAATTACAGCAAACTGTAATTTTAGCGTAAGCTAATTGCATAACACTGGGGTGCCTTGAATGCAGACTTTTTTGTGCATACAGTATTCATCTATGAAAGGAAATGCAAACCTCAAACTGACAAAAGAAATTCAGATCCACTTCTTGTGATTCCAAACCAGAAGATTGCCATTTATTTGTGGAGGACAGTAATTTCTTCTCTTTTATTGAACTTGTATACATGGATACAAAAATCTGGATATAAAAATCTGGACAGGAGCCGAGTAAGAAAGATGAAACAGGACCAAAAATATGCTCCTATGTAATAATTTACTATCCATTTCATATGAAAAATTCACCTGGGGAGGAAGGGAAGTGGGTGGAGGAGCACCACAAAAAAGCTTCAAGGAGATATCCCATGTCTTTTCTCTTTCATTTGAATCTCTGTAGATATCTGTAGAACTCTGAAAGAATGTCCACAGGAAGTAGTACAAAATTGAAGTAATATAAAATTATCTTGCTCCTACAATTTCCAAGCTAGTTGCATTCAACTTTAACTTGGGTGTTTCTGCATAGTACTCTAATATACCTTATGCTAAGAATTGGGGCCTCCTGTCTGTGGGTAACAGAAGTACTGAACTGAAAAGTAAAAATCACTGAACAGAATTAGCTCTGTTTCCACTTGAACCGGGACAACCTTGCTCCTCCAAGGCTCAAGGCCTGGACTCAAAGTCTTTCTCACCACTGCTCTTTTAACAAGCACTCTTAAAGGCTGACATACAGTGTAATGTTTCTCTTTTGCAAGTTACATTTGCAGAAGATATCTGTGTCAATCAGTGTTTACGGAAGATGTTAAGATTTCACTACTGTTAATGTCAGTTTCTGTGTACAACCCAGGAAGTCCAGGTGGGGAACGAGGGCGTAAAACAGAGTAGAAGTCAAACCATATTTAAATTGAATAAAATCTTTCAGATGAAGTTTACATTCTCCACCATAACAATGAAGATGATGACTAATGGTTACAGTAACTCAGGATATTTCCTCTATGATATCTCATGCTGTTTGTTTTAAGGATTGAAATTAGATTTAGAATTCAATAAATTACTTAACATTTTTTTCAGCCCAGATTTTTCCAAGAACCCATAGTGATTGACTATATGTATATTTATCAATTTGCATTCTGGTTTAGGTTCTGAACATAATTGGAACAGGTACTAGAGGCAGCACTGAAAAAAACTTGTCATCATAATTTTTTTACCTTGTCAACCTGAAACAATTCAACTGATATGGTGATAAAGTTAATACAAGAAGTCATGGACCATCTCAGTAAAGCTGGACTTCAGTCCCATTTTTTTTCCCCTGATGACTATGTAACTGTTTCCCTCTAGCAGAAGTTATTCCCAGAGATGATACAGCTGCATCATGTCGAACTAGAAATAATTACTGACACAAGAAGATTGTACTAAAAAACTAGGTCAGAAATGCAATGACTGCAAATATGGTCACACTTGGATTTCTGCATAGTGGTTATATAACTGAAATGTTTTGGGGAAGAGAAACTGAAAGAAACTACTTCAGGCAGGGGATCAAAACCCCTCTGTGGGAAAGATGAAAATGTCAAACATAGAATCATAAAATGGTTTCAGTTGGAAAAGACCTATAAGTTCATCGAGTTCAGCCACTAAACTGACACTGTCAATCCCATCACTAAACCATGTTCCTAAGCACCTCATCCATATGTCTTAAATCCTACTATATATGAAATTAAATCTTGTCTCTACCTACCAGAAACTTAACCTAGTGTTGCTAATGGATATATCCAACCTTAAAATTTGGGCTTAACAAATAATGCATGTACTTAGCCTTATAAGCATGTGTTCATACATACAGAGAACCATGTAGACAGCATTTTCTGAAAAAGGCAAGTAATTTACAAGAGTGTGGGATCACTTACAGGAGTGTGGAAAGGAAAATAGAAGGGTTTATTCTCATGTTAAGGGAAGAACTGGAAATTTTTCCAGAGCATTAAGAGGAGAAGGGTAAAATTCTTCATATCCTGAAGCCTTAACCTCTCATTTCTCTGTTCATTATACAAAAGCACACACATTCTTTAAACTATATACTCTCAAAACAGGTGCTCATCCTCAGGACAAATAGACTCCTACAACAGGAGTGTACGAGTTGGAACAAGGGCAATATTTAATGCCTTCAGAAATTAATTGCTGAACTCATTTGCGGTATGAATTATTTCTGTGATGTTGGTCCTTTGATCATTCCCTATTCACTGCAAATTAAGGCTCAACAAATATCAGGTTTTGGGAACAGGGCTTCCCTCTGTCATTCACTCTGTTTTACCTCCACTTCCATTCATAAGGAAAAAGTAAAACCTGTCCAGAAACACTTTTCATGTCAGTATTCACACAATGCCTCTAACAACAAAATCAGTGTAAAAATCTGCTTGGGCACACAAGCATACAAATGAAGACATATAAAATAAAACAGTTAGCACAGTTACCTAATGTAAGTCAGAAGGCTTTGCGTCTTCAGTTATTGAAATTTTATACTGTATTCCTCATTGTGAAACATTTGTTATTTCACATCCAGAAGGCAGAGAAAACCAACTTTTTGTAACTAACCTTTTGTAAATTTTAATCAAACTGCACAAAGTAAATACTGAGAGTATGATTTATACACTATTGATAACAAAGAAAATCTGTTAGTACATAACAACTTCATAGTAAGGATGAAAGTATATCAGTGTTTAACGAGAAATTGCTGTTATAACCTGGGTTTCTACTGATGCTCCTCACAGTTCAGCAACAGAGTATCAGCTAAGTGATGTGTGAAGGGCCACAGCCAAATCATGAATGCTTTGCAGCATAAATAAAATAATGCATGTCTGCTTTGACAGAAAAGCATATTTGAACTAAACACACCAATAACTGAACACATTGTGTATAGATTTACCTTGGCATTTTTTCTTTACATGATAAATAATGCAATGGTAACAAAACCTCCAAATTTTAGAGATGATGGTAATTAGAAAATAATTTGGCCTCAATTTTGCAGTAAGACAAAGTTTTATGCTCAATTTTCCTTGGATTTTAAAAAATGTAAAATAAATTTAGAAACACAAGTTTATTTATTTAGGTATATGCCCATAAATTGTGTATAATAATGCATTAACTTTGATTAATAAATAATCATTAGTTACTATGTAGCTATTAAAAAAATATAAATTCACGCATAAATAGTTTTATGATGGAAGGCTTTGGCAAAAAATGAAAAGAAAAATTAAGACAGTATATATTTTGTATTAGAAGAAGCAGATACAATTTACAGCATCTGTAGAACCCTTATGCTCTGTACTTCATGCTCTAGGAATGATGTGAGTTATTTTCAATCACTGTATCAATATGAGCAGCAGAACACCTTGGAAATAGGTTAACATCTGTCAGTCACCCTTGTTTTATTTAGAGACTGCTCCTAACCTAGTCCAAAAGATTTATTTCTTTCATAAGACCCAGCAGCTTTAACAACCTCTTGCAGTGATTCATGAATTGCTTGCTTTCTGCTATTCTTTTAAAAAATAAAGTGATTTTGACTTACTGCTTGTTTACTTTGTGTCTTTCCTCAGTGTAATTCCTGTATGAATTACAGACAGGTAAAACCAAAAAAACATAGTAGTAGATTTAGTCCACTGTATTGAATAAATAGACATATGTTATGTTCGAGAAAGCAGAGTAGTTCTGATGTAAATTTCTAGACTTGGCACTAAGAATAAGACTGTACAGGCAATAAGGGAACCATATATTCATCTCTCTCACTGAACAGCAGGGAAGAAGTAAGTCACAGAAATAATACCAGCAACAGCTTGAGTCTTTTAAATTATATGTTGAAAAATAAAATCATGCAGAATGCTAATTGCTTCAAAAATCTTGTTTAAAACAGTATGAATATGAACTTTATCAATCTATCTGAGCTACAATCATTCTTACAAGGTCAGTTGTGAAAGTATTAGAAACCAAATTTATAGTGGAAAACAAAAAAGGGAGGTCATAATCAAATATAATGAGTCTCTCTGAAGACATATTTTATTGCTTTAATGCATCTTATGTTAAGATTTACAATGCAATGCCACTTAAAAAAATCCAGCAAGATGAATTGTTGCTGCCTGAGGGACACACACTCACCCCTCCTCCCACCCCACCCCTCAAATGCAAAATAACTTGATTGTAGATAAGCTTTGTAACACTCAGGAGATGCTGCATCAAATTCAGTTGAGACAAAAGACTAATTCAGTAAGCTGTGCCTGTTTTTCTGTATTTGAAATTGTACCTGAGCTTTGAGAAAAAGCAAAAGTTTGTTCGTATTTTTCAGATCTGTATGTAGTGTTGTACAATAAGGAAAGCTTAAAGCTACATCTACATAAGTAATGCAATTAAATATGCTCTGGTAAGTATTTCTGACGTGGCATCTTTGGCAGTATAATGATAATCAATTTGAAAGTTGACTTTACAGCAATTTTGCTAAAGTACATGTTAACAGGAGTTACATGTTACTTAACATGTTAAAATCCCATATTTACCTAATCTTCTATTTAAACTTGGCAGAAATAGCTAGAAACTATTACTTAATTATCATTGTGCTATTCTCCATGCTAGCTGTCCTACTTTAAAATTTTAATATTTTCTTACAAAAATGAAGCTGTCCCTTTTTAATAAGCTTCTTTTCAAAGATCAAATATTTCTGTAATATTTTTTCACTTTCTCTGATTCTGATACCTGTGCTTAAGTGTATATGAATATCAGATTTTGTTTATTTTAAATTTACTTTGGCACTGAAACACCCACACCTTTATCTTAAAACACTTAAAAAGCTTTGCTTATTTATGTTTCTCCCAATATGTACCCCCTTATTATTTTGACAATACAATAGTAGTAGGCCGATCACGCCATTCACTTTAGATGTTCTGTCTAATGTGTAAGTATTTGTCTTTGGTTTGCTTAAAGGCAGAGGAAAAAATGAAACTATGCTTCTTTATCAGTTTCCTTGTAGCTCTGATGGCACAGAAAAATAACTATGATCTTAGATATTCTTAAGGGATGTCTACTAGTTTATTCTCATTTTACGGAGAGGTCACCAACTCCAATTTTCCAATGTACTTTAGATTTTTACACTTCCAAGGTCTCTTTTATTATAAGCTAAATGATTCCTTTATAAAGAAAAGTGAGGCATGGAAAAGGGAACAGTCTACATAATAGTGCTACTGTCCCATCACACACTAGCAACTTCACCTATCACCGGCTCATCTTGTGGATCCTTGTGGATGCTATTGTTACATCTTTTTAGGGTCCAGGCTTTACCAGGGGTGGCAGCAGAAACATGAGGCCAATGGGATCCTGGGGAAAGCAAAAGAGAAGTTGAAGATCTCTTCCATGTGAGTCTCTTTTCTAGCATTTGCAGAAGTGTGGATGAGGAAGATGAGCCAGGGTGTTTGTAGAGAGCTGAAGTGCAAAGCATTCTGGAATAGCTTTCATGCTGTGATGTACTCCTGTTAACATGTAGTGTGTATATGAGTCATTTGCCCCAAGAGACTCAAAGCTTTCACTCAATAGAGATTGACCTATATGTTCCCAGAACTGCAGAGGACTCTCTGCAGTTTCAGGTTACTCTCTGAAAGTTAGAGAAATGTAGGCAAATGTAACAAACATAACAAACAAGCAAAATATCCTAAATCTTGCAGATTTCCTCCTACCCCTTCCCAAGGACAGATCTTTAACCTGCTTGGTGTACAAATCCAAGTACCGTATTTGCAGTAAAGAGTTTGAATGCCAGATTGGAAATTTATTTCACAGAGCTTATTGATTTCTGCAGACAAATCTCTTGAAATATTTTAGTCTCTATAAATCATACTGGCTCTGGGACTTTCAGCCTTTAGGTTATAGTCCCATGCAACTTAAAAATCCCAGTCCTGTTTTAGGGAGTTTCTGCAGGAAAACACATTCATTCAATATTAACAGGTAATTCTGAATCCCTTAACTGAAGTGAAACCACAAATGAATAAGAATCAAACTTTAAATAATCGAGTTACCGTCAAAGAAGTAAGGAAGATACTAAAAAGGGAAGAAGTCCAGCCATGTGAAATACATGGAAAATGTGGGGGAAAAAAAAATGCCATTAAGTCTAGATGGTATAGGTGAAAAGACAAACTTTGTGTACTTGGAAAAAACATGTTCTCTCCTTCTCAATCTTGCTCTGATCTATTAATTTCAGAAGTTTTATGTCCTCACTCATTCTGAAGGCATTATATGCTACATATTGGTCCACAAAAATAAAAATCAAGATCAAGATCATCCACTTTCATGGGTTTTTATGCATATTGTTATAATTATTGTATATATATTATTGTATATAATGAATGACAATCATTAATGGTGATAAAGTGAAAAATTATAGTAATAGTAAAGATAAGGCCCCAATCTATAAGGTGGACTCTTTCAAAAAAAGGTAAAGACTTTTCTTTGTTTTACAGATGATATAACTGTGGACTTCACCTTCTGTGTCTAAACCTGTCTGAATGGAACATGAGGATGTACAGCAACAAATGGACTAGATATATGGATTTTCTGCAACTTCTCATTACACACTGAGAAGGTTTGACTGAGAGTGAAACTGGCAGATGGCAAGGGACAAGTGAAGATGTATTTGTGAAGTTGAAAGATTTAGAAAAAGTGAGAATATTTATTTGCTTTTTCCATATATTCATAAAATAACGTTTTAATTTCATCAGAACATCTGTGAATTAGGAATACACTGTTACAAGAGAAGACAGATGAGTTCCCCCAATACAGAATAAAATTATGTCTCTTGGTGAAAAATTCTTCAGTGTGTTTAAGTACTACTTCAGGAACTCTCCTTTCATCCACTAGCACAATACTGTTGAGGCTTTATATTGATCTGCTGCAGTATTGGAAACATTTATTTAAATACACAAGTAGTACTGATTCATCATATGAAGAGGTTTTAAAATTAAATATTGTGATATACAAACATACATTGCAAACAAAGGTCTTTTCTCTTGATCAGTAGATGGCAAGCTTGCTACACCCAACTTTCAGAAAGTGTTCTCCTAGAATTTGCAATACAACTGTTATATTCTATTATTATTTCTAGTATTGATACATTAATAATATTTAATTTGTTGAATAAATGATTTGTGTATAAGATGCTTTATGAAGATGACATACCTTCTAAAAGTAGTTTAAAAATATATATAATGTTAAAGTATTCCTTAGTGTTTGTATATTTTCTATATTTTGGAATTAGGCTATTAAGAATAAGTATTTAATAATTTTTATTATTTTAATTATATTAACAAATAAACAATAGAAATATGTTTGGCTTACTATATATAAGCAATTATTCCTTGATCTTCTGGGAACTGATCTTATCTAATAACATACTAATCATATTTTTATAGTCAGGGGTTGTTCAATATAAGCAATGTGGATAAAGGGAGAAAAGTGGGTAAATAAAATAGATAATATGAATATAAGGGAGTGCAAGGAGAAATCGATTTTAAAGATATGAATACAAAGGATTAAGGGTGATGATAGGCAGACTGAGAAATCACAACTTTTAATTATCTCATGCCAAACTGCACATTGAGTTAGTTCTTCCCAAGGTCTTCAGTAGTTAGTCTTGTTTGCTGTCTTGAATATTCCACAATGAATGCGAGGAATCTGTATTGACTGTGAGTAATGGAAATTGTTCTCTAATACTGGCAGATGGTCATTGCAAGATTGGCACTGCAGTTCATTTATGCTGATTTAGGAACAGAGCCACACTTTGCTATTACCTGACCATGGGACTTCATGTAGCTCTGACTGAGGAAACTGAACTGTAATTTTATTTATTTTTGCTTGTTTGTTTCTTTGCTGTATATGTGTCTGTGTGTGCTTGATTGTATTTTTATTGTTTGTGGTTTTGGTTTTTTTTAAGAAGTTTCAGTAAATATTTAACATCAATTAAACATGATTGCTTTAAGGTGATAAGAAAACACAGAAAAAAAAAATTCACTTGTAATAATAGTACAAACTAAGTCATAGAGGCTTCTTCCTGGTATGTATTATGTACAGCTGTGGAGAATGGAAAACAGTTTGGCTTTCAAAGTTTAAATGTCTCAGTGGCCATGGAAGGGAAAATGGAGTTTCTGTTCCTTTTTTTTATTAGGTCCTGCAGACCAGTGAAAGGCCTCCTTGTGGATTTGATGTTAGGGATAACTGAGCCTGAAGGGAGACTAAATCTGACTAACAAGCTTATTTACAAGCAACAAACCTGGTTCACAGAAGTTTTTAAAACCAAGACAGACACTTGTTTGCATTGAAAATATGGTATGAATTTTAATATACTATGTTGATTCTTTGGCTGAAGTAGTTTGAAGCTGTTAACTATAATGTTGCAAACCTGCATTCTCACTTTCACTGTGAGGTGCCTCTGCTAGCCTATATTTTGCCTTTAACACAATCTGGGACCATGGAATCTTCACCTTTTTGACAGGTACCTCATCAAATAGATGGGCATCAACCACACATATAATCTATCTGCCCAATACGTGGGCAAACACAGAATAATACTTCTCATTATAGCATGAAATACTTTTATTAGAATATAAAAAAAAAAGTCAGTTAACTGAAAAATAATATAGTAGAAAGAAATCAGACCAATATAGATACAAACGTCCACACAAGTTTGAAATCCACAAGGTTTGAACATAAAATAAAGTTCACAATAAAAAGCTCCAAAATAAAGATTGATAATATGCCTTCACGAAGACCACAGCAAGTCTGAAAACTTTTTGTTTCTTGTTTTTTTTTCCAAGTGCAGCATAAAAAACTTCCATGATATTACAGATGTACTACAGCAGTAATCCGTATATCAGAGATAAATTGTCACTTCTACTGCAGAGATGTAAATAGAATAATAGCCTCATTGACCTTTTGTGGGTACTTTCCAGTTACTCTTCTCCACCACAACAGGATTATCTCTTCTACCGTGAATCAAATGTAAACAGAAGTTTAAAGATTTTTTTCCTATCAATATACACTCCATAGTATTCAATGCACAAAAATAATCTTTAACAATATTATATTTCATATCCTTTTTCCTTATGAAATGCAAACATTTAGAAGTGAAATTCTATACCTAATACATAAACAATTCTCAAAACCCATAAATGTTTTCAGTCAAAGCTTCTGCTAAACACAAACAATATTTCATATAAAGATCATAATGATCATGATATAGTGCTGAAAAATTAAAAACAATTCCCAGCAAACAACTGATGCTTTCTCAGAAGAGGATTATATGAGCTAGGCAAATTTGTTCACATACTCACACAAACAAAAACAGCTTCTAAGATGAAAATTTTAGACGCTTAATTCTCTGCAGTTTTTTCTATGCCCTAGTATATGTAAGGTCCACTAGGCACATATCACTAATTAGTTTATATTTGTTCACCTGCAGTAATTTCTATCTAGTTTCAGAGCTTCTGACCCATGCTAATAGATAAAAGATATATCATAGAACATGATTAGGCAAGACTGGGAAATGTTTAATAGGACAAATTTAGTAAAATAAAAATAATTTTCAGCCACATTGTTGAATTTTAGTTGCCATAGTAACAAGACATTTCTCTTTTCTGTACATTTCTTTAGTGTATACTCAGAGCTCTACGTGACAAAACAACAATTTTACAGTCTGCAATTCAGTCTCAAGAAAAAGATATTCCCCCTCTGGGAGAACATGATTAGACTGGAGCTTACAGAGCTTCTAAAAGTTTGGGGTCTGTCAGCATTTCTGACTTAATTTCAGGGGTTTATGACCTACTTATAAAACTTCTTCATGGAAGGAAGCTTAGCACACTTGTCTCCTTCTGGAAACATTCTTTAGTGTTTTTAATAAAAAAAAAATTAAAATCCATTTCACAGTTTAACTTATAAGTAAATTGGAAACCAGTAGACTAGAGTAGTGACTTGTGATACTAGTTGTATCAGCTCATAACTTCATTTTTTTTGTGTTTGTGTGCATGAGGTAAAAAGCTGATGGAGTGAATAAGAATCACATCATCAATAAAATGAAAGAATTGATGTAACTGAGATGGCAAAAACTGAGTAACTTCCTCTGAGTCACACAAATCTTTTCAAATCTTCAGGTACATATTATAGCATACTTGCATATTTGGGTAACAAAGTTAATAGTACTAATATGTATAATATATATATAAAGCTATAAGCGTGAAAGATGTGTTTTGAAAAGCAAATTAGACCCTTAATTCTTTCACAATTAATTAAGCTTTTAATTCCCATTCAAATTATTAGGGTTCCAGTATTAAAATATACATGAAGAATTGTGCTGGGGATACATATAAATGCTTAACAACACACACAAAGAATCAGAATTCTACTGACACTTGTGAAAAGCTGTGTCATCTGATTTGGTGATTCTGAAACTTTAATCAGATCTTTCCATCATTAAGGGTGCAGATGTTCTCTGAATCCATTATAAGATGTCATCCAACAGTAAGCAATTAGAAGTCTGAAAGCTCTTAGTTAAAAAAAACTTTAAAACCAGAAAATCAAACTAGATAAACAATGCTCTGTGAGCATTCCAAATAAAATATTACATTTACAGGTTTGAAGCCCAAGAATGAATACTACTGCATGAACATCTGTAATCCTTAGGGAGCAGCCCAATATTTTGGCCAGAGATGAGTAACAGACTGCTACAAATGGTGGGTTTCCTAAAGCAGTGAAAGTTATCTAATTACAGTGTGAACGTATCTTAGGCTCTTAATTTTATCTTCTCAGCCCTGGAAGACATACTGTTCTTTCTCAACTCTTACTTTCTTTGGTGAAAGTGAAAGGATATGTTTACATAAACAGACTTACTCTGGTGGTTAATTTTTCAATTTAAGCTTGATTTCATTACAAGAATAAGTGCTTTTGAAGAAAACCTCAGGGTTTACAAACAGTCAGCTCATATAACATAGATTTCTTACTACAGACTGTTCTGTACCAATAATGAGTTTTCAAAAATGAGAAAGACTTCTTCTGTAATATGTTTTGCACAATATCTGGGTGTTAGGGAAGATCTTTTTCTACATGCAACTGAATTTGAAGCAATTTCTGGATAACAAGATCTTACACAAAATATATATTGATAACCTACTGTAAGATAAAGGTAGAATATCATATCTACCTATAAAATCTGGGCTACAGAGAGTTTTCTGTTCTGCATTTTTATCAATAATAGTAATAAAAACCAACTCACATCAAAACAATAATAATAAAAAATTCAACAAAACAAATAACCAGGAATCTTGATGATACAGCCTCTCATGTGATTGCCCCTTTTGAGCAGACAGTTAATCACATCTATCGAGGGTTTACACCCCTCTAAAGTGACAAAGTTTGTCAGAAAAAAAATAATGACATTAGCCAGTGATGGCAACATGAGACCATTCAGGAATGTGTATCTTCACAGGTGCACATAGATAACTGAGTCCTTTACCTATATCATGTCTTCTAGGAAAAATAATAGCACAAACAGTGATGTGCTCAGGTATGTTAAGCATCATTAGAAACCCCATTAAAAGCCAGCAAATTGGAAAGTTTGTAGCAGGGATTATTCTGTGTGGCATTCCTGCTATTTGTCTCCTCAAATTGTTATGTTTCAATGAGGTTTTAGAGTTTGCACTTCAGTGAAGTGAGAGGGATGTAGCAGATATGAGTTTCCTGCTTTGCTACTGTTGTTTGAATAGGAGGTTTTTCATTAGTGCTTTACTAATACTTGTGATGTCTGTGTCTTTGCAGTGGAAAAGGTCATCCTATTATAAAAACAGCAGGCACAGCATTTTCTGCACAGCGTTGCACACAGTCAAATCCACCATCAGAAGACTCATCACTTTTTTCCAACGTTTTCTTCTTCCTTTTTTTTTTTCCTGAAATCTTGACTTTTTTTCATCATTGTGTTAGAAGTTCCTTTTTGTTCCTTTTGAGACCCCCTAATCAGACCAGTAGAGGGAACATGCAGAAATTTCTTAATAATAAACCTTTGATCTGAGTGCTGATGGACAGTATCAGCTGCTTAGAATGATTTTTAATGGATGCAAGTGCTTCTTGGTTAACACAGTTTCAAGTATCCTTGCACTGCTTTGATTTGCTGAGGAAGAGATGGGGTCAAGTCATGGTAATATGCTTCTAGTTTGATTAAAGAACTGCAGGGACATAACTTCATCTGAAACAGCTCACAAACCCTGTGAGACCCAAACATGCTCACAGAAGAGAAGGCGGCACAAACTATTTCATCCTCATCTTCATAAGTAATGCAGGTTGCATTTTTCCTAACCCTACTCCCACATGAAGATCATCACAAGCTATTTTTTTGAAAGCACCATAATACAAACAGAATATCAGGTATTAAATGTCATTTAAGTGATGTGGAAACCTTGATCCAGTGTTTATCTTCATTCCTTTCTTACAGCTTTTTTTTTTTTTTCTAGTTTGACTAAAGAATGGAATTTATAATAGGAAGAGCACTGTAGAAAAGGAGCATTAGGCTAGTCACAGAAAATCAAAGGCAGAAAGGAAAACATTTTTACTCATTCCCATAAGACAACTTTTGACTGTTCTCTTAAGGCATTGTTCTGGTCTGGACTGTGAGTGTAAAACTAACATCTTGGAGGTTTCTGTCAGTGGCTTCACTCTTTCAGCATCATATTTGCTCAGCTTTCTTTTTTTACTCTTTTTTTCCCCCGAATGACAGTTTCAAGAACTAAATTCCCTTATGTTTCTAGAGACTATTTAAGGTTTAACCTGGTCACAAATTAACATCGCCAGTGGAAATTTTGCAGTCCAAAGGGTAGCCTTGATTACAGTAGGAATATTTCACCAGAGGTTGATATCAATAGCTAGGGTGCATAAATGTACATGAGGTCATCATTTAGCCTGGAGGAACTCAAACCCTGGTATAACACTCCAATAGCATAAATCAGAAATCACCAAATAAAATTACACTGCTAGAAAACTTCATCAAGCAGAGATTCTGGTCTTATAAGCCTGACAGGTGATATGAGAAGAAAAGAACCTGACTTCAAGCTATGTTTGCTGAAAAGACAATTAGGAAAAAAAGATACTTACTTTTATATGAAAAAAAAAAGAAATACATAATAAATTGTAAGTTCAACCAGTGGCATCCAGCATCTTTTTTTTGGTAAAACAGCCTTTTAAGTCACTCTTAGCAAATGTCTTTTTCACTCATCTCGGGCGAAGGGAATGACTTTCCTTCACTCATTCAGTACTTTGCAGGCTGTAACATAACCATTCACATTATCATTTTTGTTCTTCAAGGAGAGACTGTCATAGTGGTATATAGTGGTAATGAGTTGCATAAGATGAGAAATCAAGATTGTGCTGTTGTGGACTTGTTCCAGGCAGATTTCAGTGAAATTATCTGTAGCATAAAAAGTCCCTAAGTTCTGCAGAAGAGAAGAGCTATGAGATAGGTAAAGGAACTTTGTACTCAGCAGAACTTTTTTTTCTGAAGGACAATGTTGGTTTGCTCTACATGGCTCAAAAATAGTCCAAAGCTGGTGGAGTTTCTGTTCTTAAAAAAGACTCTATAATTGCTTTAAAACAAACTTATAGTGAAAACTAAACATCTAGAATTGTGCAGGTCCATCACTGTGAACTTTTCCTTTATTAGGAGTACTTTGCTGAGAGCTCTAAATCCAGTTCACACCTTGAGGAATTTTTAGTGCTGAAAAATAGCATTGAAGATCCTCACAAAAATGATATTAGGTTAATTCTATCAAAGGTCTAAACCAGTATGCTCTAATGGTAGGTGTACTACACAAACACTTGGAGGAAAAGATTCTGTAGCTAGCTCTGCTATCAATTCATGGTAAGGCATTGACATTTTCTTCCTGCTTTCCACAGTCAAGTGAAAATTGTTATGCTGTTGAGCCCACAGCATGGTGATAGACTTCTTCTGATCTGATCAATCTTCTTATCAAAGCATCATATATAATGAGGAAAATTATGAAATCTGGACTGTCTCAACTTGCAGACAGTCCAGATTCACCTATCAGATGATGACCCAGATAGCTGAAGAAAATGATTCGTCATCACTATGCATTAAGAAATTATACAAAAACTTTTTTTTTTTTTTTTTTTTGTCAGTGGCAAGACATTTATATGTATGGGAGTCATTCTGATGGTATAACTATACCCCAGATGTTTTATCTTTCACCAGTATTCCGCAATACTCCGAAGCTATTTGATTGGGATTAAGACTGAAAGGGACCTCTTGACATCATCAAGTCCAACCACCCTACCAGTGCAGGAACACCTAGGGCATGCCACATAGGAACAGATCCAAGTGGGTCTTTAAAGTTTCAAGAGAAGAAGACTCCACAGCCTCCCCAGGAAGACAGTTCCAGTGCTCTATCACCCTCAGGAAAGAATTTTTTTCTCATGTTGAGATGGAACTTCCTGTGTTCCAGATTGTGACCATTACCTCTTGTCCTATCACAGGGCACCATTGAAAAGGGACTGGCCACTTCTTGACACTCACCCCTCAGATACTTGTAAACATTAATAAGATCTCCTCTCAGTCTTCTCCAGACTAAACACCCCTGTGTCTCTCAGCCTTTCCTCATAAGAGAGATGTTCCAGTCCCACAATCATCCTTGTAGCTCTCTGTTGGACTGTCTCTATTATTTTCCTGTCCCTCTTGAACTGGGGAGACCAGAATTGAACACAATATTCCAGATGTGGTCTCACTAGTGCAGAGTAGACAGAGAGAAGAACCTCGCTTGACCTGCTGGCCACACTCTTCTTTATGCACCCCAGGATACCATTGGCCTTCCTTGCCACAAGGGTACATTGCTGTTCAAATTAGGAGCAGAAGGTATAGAGCACCTCACACTAACCATTTTTACATGGTTCACATAATTCACTATTCCATTTTCCGAATATTTACCATGTAACTGTCTGGTATTCTAAAGCGTGGTTCTATTTTCTCCAGTAGTAGTTTCATTAATTATTTTTTTTAATTCTTATTAAAAGGCAAGATGGTCAAGATGTTTTCACTGGATATATTCTGTTGTAGAGTGACCATGTTTAACAGACCAGTTACCACACAGACAGAAAGTGGGTTGCTATCTTCCAATTTTGAACCATCATAGACCGCTGTTAAAATCTAGACATCAAGCTGATCAGACTACCCTGCATTTAAGGTTCTTCATAACTGTCATTTACAGTGCAAGGAATTTATGATCTAAAATAAAAGTATGAAATTATATTTGGTTTTGCTGTTTTGATGTCTCAAAGGTAGAAAAATATCTTCTATTTGACTACTTAAGCATGTATTTGTTAGTTTCCAGCTAAATCCAAACTGATACAGAATCTAGGCGATCCATCTTATTCCACTCATTTAAAATGTTGTGTTCATCTAAAAGGCAGGCATATAGTAATGACTTGAATTATCAAACTCCTGAAGGCTAAATTCTACACTTCGGTACCATGTAATGCATAGGTATAATAATCAAGATTATTCTTTAATGAAATTTGTGTACCTGAAGAAAAATCTATTAAAGAAACTGGCATTATTCCTACCAGAATGTCTAACATAGAGTATACAACTTTTGAGGCATTCTAAAATAACTTACAGAGTGATAATTCTAAATATGTAAACAAAATATGTGTAAATCCAAAATTTTTGTGCTTCCAAATAGAGTAAGGCTGGAAGAAATAGGAAAAAGAAATAAGGCAAAGAAAATGCTTACAAAAATCTGAGGAAAGCAATACCTCATTCTGTAAAAAACCCGATTTCTTTCTCTTCCAAAAGAGATTATCTAAAACAACAGGATATTTAACATATACTGATAAGTAGAGTTTACTACTATTTAGCAATGAAAGACCCTTAACAAAATGAAAATAGTATATAAAATATGTGACTAATTAGAGTAATGTGATGGTACTATAAGCCATATTTCATTGTGAAGTTCAAACAGATTATTATTAAGGTTATCTATCACAAAAGAGGAGTTCACCTGAATACTGCATACACTGAAGATCTAGTATGTTACTACACATGGAACTAGTCACTCAGCTAAAGCCATGGCATTTAATAGGGTGTCAAAGGTTAGGCTCAGATCTTTACCCTAAAGTTCTCTATTCCTCTCTATAAACATGAGTCAGTGTCTTATTTTTGTTACTGTTTCCTCATAGCACTTTATCGTAATCCAAATTAACTTGGTATATATCTATGATGTGAGAATAATATAGCAGTATTGTAATTAGCTATAATAATTAAAATTCAGCATTCCACAGAAGTGGTTGACCATATTTTACATTCTGTGCATTGTATTCTGTCGTTGTTTCATCCAAGTATTTCACAAACACTGTATTTCCCTGCAAACGCATTTTCTCTTTACAGATTGAATGATAGAAGGTTTTATAAAAGGCTGTCAGTTTTGAAAGCTCAGTAGACATAGGGAACTGCTAATTGTATAATATGGTGCTGCAAAAGTAGTTAATTTTCTTAATGAATGCCATAAAGTAGTTATCAAAACAGATCAAAACAGGAAATCATGCTGATTGACCTTTATTTGGAAAACGCGTCTGAGGAAAACAAGAAATATACATATAGTCCTGGTATCCCATTCTTCAAACATCGATGTACATCCCCAGCTTTCTGCAAGTCAGAATCTCTACTTGGAGAGAAAGAGAAGTTTCACTGATGAGACAAATTATGTCTGGGTTACCTCATGTGAAGTGTGGTTACAGCAGAGTGGTGCACCCACCTCAGGGTAGTCTTGAGGACCTATGGAAGGATGAATATTTGCATTCCAATACCTGCATTACTCACAGCCCTGGAGGCCTGAAATTGGATACTGGGATGTGGATGGATGGGTCAAGTGAGATCCCGAATGGGCTGAACTGGGACAGTCACGCCAGTTGCTGTCCTCAGGGACATTAAAAAATATATCCTGAGCCCTCCACCACTTCCCCTATCTCTCTTCAAAGAAAAGAGCAAGTCTGCCATTTTCACCTCAACAATATTCTGAAAAGCATATAGCAAGGAGTTTCAGATGCCAAGTTCCTGCTTAACACAATTAAGTGCCTAACTCTCCTTGTTCAATGCAGGAGGAATTTGACTGCCTAACTGTATATAATCCCTGCAGCCAGAGAAGAAACTTTTAAGACATTTGCAATTCGAGTGTGTCAATGTTCCTTTTGGATCTGGCCATTTTGGCAAAGGACAAAATCTTTTATTATAGAAATCCTCCTGCACTCTATATACTTAATTACTGGCCTAGGAATCTGATATGTGGATGTAGTTATATATTTTTGGGAGTAAGAAAGTAGTTATTAGAAATCTAATCTGATGCAATTCAATGGCATATCTAAATATGCTATCATTATTTTCAGGAGAATATTTTCTTAATTGTATCATTTCTTAGTTGTATCATTCATGTGTACTTTCATAGCAGTTGTTGACAGTATATATTCATGACATGCAAAATATCCCTATTGTGTTTGTATTCAAATTAATCAACAAGTAAACTGGCACAGATCTGAAAATACTCAAAAGACATTATTATTATGTTCATTATGTCAAAATATTGGGATTTTCTGTTTTAAATTAAAAATTAACCTATAAATTAGTGCAACAAATAAAGTGGATTCAAATTATAAACTGGAAGCAAAATGGTTTTGATTGCTTTCTAATTACCTGCATATGTGCTTTTTTCCCTCCTGCCATAATTAATATGTAGTTTTTACACCACTTCTCTACCTTGCTCTTGAGCTAGTGTCATTGGATTCTAAAATTCATCAGGACCTTGACTAGAAGTGGGAGGAAGATGGTTGGCTATGGTCAGTTCATCAGTGAGTCACAGAGCTATACTCAACTGTTGAAATGCATGCAGAGGTAAAGGAAGTTGCATGTCAAATACAAACTTCAAATAATAGAGGAAAATATCATCAGCCAAATCATAAGATTTGCTTTTTAAGACAACTCAAATGTAAGTAAGTATCTAAATAAATAAATAAATAAAATGCTGCATACATTATATTTTGTGGGTAAATCAGTAAAATTGCTGACCATAAAGATTTGTGGTTTGTTGTGTTTTTGGTTTTTTTTTTTGTTTGTTTGTTTGTTTGTTTGGTTTTTTGTTTTGTTTTGTTGGTTTTTTGTTTGTTTTTGTTTTTTCTTTTTTAATATGAAAATAGATTTTAATACTAAAAGCAAATAATAACTATTTTGTATGGAATATATGTATCTCTAGGAAAATCACACCTGTTCTATGAGCATTCCTGAGTGTTTTTGCACTTGGTAGCATATGCTTTATTTGGAGTAGATGACCTTTAAAGGTACCTTTCAACCCAAGGCATTCTATGAAGTGTTCAAGGACAGGCTGGATGGGGATCTGAGCAACCTGGTCTAGTAGAAGTTGTCCCTGCCTATGGCAGGAGGGTTGGAACTAGATGACCTTTAAAGGTACCTTTCAACCCAAGGCATTCTATGATTCTATGATTTTCTAACCTAAAGCAAACTAACAGTAACTTTTTAAGAAGGTTCAATGCAAGCTGAAGTATCATTCAACAGATTTTTTTCTAATATGCCAGAATTACACTATTATTTTAGCCTAATAACAGTTTAGCGTTATTGTAATATCTATGTTTTATGATAACACACATTTCACACTCCCTTTATGTGGTGAGAAATGGGTTGTATATGACTCTGGATGTCAGCAAATTTGCTGATAACCCATTTGGAAGAAGAAACTCAAGTAGTCTCACAAGGGTATTTCATGAAATTACCCAAATGTTTTCTTTTCATTTGAATATCAACTATTTCACTTTTCTAATATAATTAAAGATAGTTTAGTGTATGGGAATTTGTTGAGGCAAAATAAAACCTGGTGAAAAACAACTACATTCGAGATTTATGTCAGGTATGAATTTGGATTAATACATTGACTGGATAAAGCAACAGAAACAAAGATTCTTCTGTAATACAAATATTCCATTCAGAAGAGGAGACAGCTAGTGATACTCACTTCAGACCACATACTCCAAAGTAAGAGATGAGGAATTGATTTATTTTTGCAAATGGGTATCCTGTAGCAGCCAGAGTACTAGTGAGAAGGGTCATATAATCAGTTAAGTTTCAATTAATTATATCACAACTACAAAAACTATGGAAGAGAATGGTAGGGAATTTGATGAAATTGTATTAGACTGCAATTGAGTTCCAAAGACCCTTTTTCATTTTTCTTTCACATATTTTGCATTTTGTTTGAATATTTGTGGATCTGGTCCCGTAAGGAAAAAAAGGTAGCTGAGAATCCCACTGTGTTATGTAAAGCTCCCTCCATTGTGTGCTCTTGAAAGGTCATAACAATTGACATCCCCAGAAGGACTTACTCTACAGCAAAGTTTCACAAATTCAGTCATGAAACTAGTGTCTGAACAAGCTATTTTTACAAACACCATCTACAGAGGGTAAATAATTTCCTCTGATATTCAATTAAATGCCCAAAACCTCAAGTGTTTTCAGACACAGAACTACTGTAGTCCCATGTAGGTCCTGATTTTATTAAGAAAAGGTCACAAACCTTTAAAAGTAAGTCATAGTTACCAATACCTGTTAGACTAGGTTCTTGTTTGAAAATGTCTTGTTTCAAGCATGTCTCATCTCCAGTTGAAAACATTGTTATAGATTCTTAGGAATATAATTTTTTTAATCAATCAGTTGTTTAATTATAATGTTTTTATCTTTAATATTTGTTTCTGTTCAGATTGGCTCATTTGTCTGACAAGTTTTATTCACCCAATTGCATCTGATGTAATTTGGCTCTGGGGAGACTTTGTATATAGTCCAAAGAACCTTTTCCTCCCATTACCCAGACGGATTATTCAATAAGTATAGCACAAGTGACCTTGTCACTCCCATATTTTCAAACAACCTTTGAATCTGAGCACTAATCAAAAGACTCTCTGTTCTTCCAAATCTCATAAAGATATCTTTATCTTAGATTCTGAGCACAATTCAGACAATAATTAGAACTGTATTTTTTTATTTATTCCAGAATCCAATGTCAGAATGCAAACTTGTGCCTATCTAAAACCAGTAAATTTCTGTTTAGCATGCTGCAGTGGGAATTATATTTAACAGTGTTTCAGTACAACTACTTTGATTTATTAGTTGATTAGTGATTATTCCTCTTAGACAAATTCTCTTAAAAAAAATGGATAAATAAATAAGTAATTTTGTAGTGAAGTTTAAACGATTTTTATCCTCAAGAAAATGGAAAATTTTAAACTGGAAAGACTGGAAATCAGCATTCTTTGTGTGATCTTCCAGTTTTCACTATTGTTACTACTGACAGAAAGTTAAATTTTAAATTACTAAAACTAAGAGGCTGTAAGGAGATATTTATAAGCTCAGGCTTCTCTGCTTCCTGTTCAGAAATAATTTACTATAATGTGTGACATTTTTACCTAAGTCTTTTCTGAAGAAATAAGAGCTGAGAGAAATTTAGTTATATGTTTCCAACATTTACATTAATATTTTAATGATGCATTATATTTTATGGTCATGAGTACTTTAGGTTTAAAACCAATGGAACTGCACTGATAAGGTAGATGTGAAGGGCAGGTACTTACTAAAGCAATGACACCGGCTGATAAACAAATATGTTTGCTGAATTGGTAAAGTGTTAACAACTTTCTTTACATTAATGAATATTTTTAAGTACAGCTGATTAGAAATTGAACTGTTTCCCTAACCAGTGAAATATTGTCAGAGTTTCAATAGCTCTTGCTGAACAGCTTGGACTTGTACAAATTACTTGTCCTTTACATTCTTAAGACTATTTCTTCCATTTTTCAATACTTCTAAATTTTCAGATATGGCCTATATTCATGCATCTTACTCAGTGTAATTATAGACAATTTCATTATGTTCTCCGAACAGTTTTGCAGCTTATTTTATGACAGACTTTCATCCTTTCTTCCTTCGCATATTGGTTGTAATCCACTTTTGTTACAAGACTTTGGCAGTAAATTGTAACTTTCAGGTCTGGCATTTTTTTAAGACTCTCTACAATAGTCATTTCACGTTTTGGGTTTCTTTCATGTTGCTTGTTAGCATTATTTTAGTACTGACCAGTTGGGCCTCTGCAGAAGCACTTGGCTGTTACTGTACTAGGAAAATGCTGTTTAGTTAAGACTCTTCATGTCTCAGTCTCAAATGGGAAGCTATTTCTACATGAATAGGTCAACATACACACATTTAGATATCCATTATTTCAATGACCTCTCTTCAGACAAGGACTGGTGCATTTCAGGGGGATGACCTGGAATACTGCATCCAGCTCTGGAGCCCTCAGCACAGGAGGGACATGGACCTGATGGAGCAGGTCCAGAGGACGGCCATGAAGATGATCCAATCCCATTTTGCACTTCTACACATTTTTAAAAATAAATATACATATGAAAATTATATTCTTCCCAGTTGACAGGATACAATGCATAACGAATTATCAACTTAACATTCAATTTATACCTTCATTTACAACCCATTGGAAATAGACAATGATAACAAGTTATTATGTATTGAAATAAGAATAAATTGCCTGAGGTACATCTGAAGATGAAACAATGTGTTAAAAAATACTAATTATCATTCTGTAAATAAGCATTTCATACAAAACAATTCCTTTGCAATGGAAATTAGCCAAGTAGTTATTACAGGACTTGGTGGACACTATTATTCCAGAAGGTCCTGCAAGCTGGTGTCCAAGACCAGATCCTTCTTTCAGTATACCATTATGCCATCTTTAGTGAAGACATTGCTAAAGCAGGGTCAGTCTCTGAGTGGAAGTGTCTTATTATTGTCTCAATGATAGACTACACAAAAAAGTCTATGGTTTTAATGTAATTGATTTTTGAAGATTAGGATCAGGCTCAACCCATTGGCTTAACTATAAATGATGTCTAGAAATCCTGATCAAGCAATGGAAGATACGGCTTTGGTGTTTTTCTTCTCATGACCTTGCCACTATTAGTGGTTATTTGCAATTTATTAAAATGTTACCAGAATTAGCCATTTTTATAAATCAAAACCTCAAATAACCTTACTAAATTTGTAGTGGCATTATAGAATGGAATCTATTTAGAGGTTTGTAAGGGTATATTGGAAATTTCTTGATCTTCATCATTGTGCTCATAATTTATATACCCTTCTAAAAACTGCACTTTCAAAAAACTTGTATGCTAATAATAAAGTAGACTCCAGGCAACTCTAATCCATGAATTAACATGCTCGGAAGAAAGAGAAAAGGAATGGATCAGCAACCAAGAAAGTACAAGTAATTGTTAAAAAGAACAAACAAACTTAAGGTGCTGGCTCAGCTTCAATCTTGATTGCACAAGATAGAATTTATCGAGCAGGCTCCAGCCTCAGTTTAACTGTGTACCTGTATAATAGCTGAGCTATGTAACAATTTCAGTCAAGTCAGGAACATAAATAGTTGTAATTAAAGCACCTATAGATCATTACAAAGAAGGATAAAGAGAAAACATAGATTCACCTGCTTAATGCGAAAGGTGAACTTATGAATCATGATATGGGGAAGACTGAAACAATTGTGACTGCTAGGTAGCACGGTTAGGCATAAGGGAACACTACAGTAATGGAAATGCAGGTCCAGATAAGAAACTAAGAAATGTAAGAATGCTTAATTAATGTAAACATTCTAAGTCAGTATGATTAGCTTAAATTCACCTTAAAGGTCTGAAAGAACTACCTGAAACAATTTGATCTATTAATGATTTCCAAAACTGCAGGGACAAGGTCATACAATGTAAAACAATTTTAAGGGAAAAAATGGTTTAGCAAGATTAGCAGATTCTTTTCGGGATGAGAAGAGATAATTGAATTTATTCTCTAATAATGAATTTATAAGAATTTCATAGGAGAAATCCAAAGTGGATATGTAGAGAACAGGTTATATCATACAAACCTAATTTCTCTAGTTGACAGAGTTACTAGCCTTGTGGATGAGAAGGAAACATTAGACACAGCTCTTAAGACAAACTATTATCTTATTCTCAAGAGCAAACTAAGAATCTATGGTCCAGAAAGAATTAGAAATAAACTTAAAACTTTACTAAAGATTACTTACTGATAACTCAAACTGGAAAGGTATTTTAAGCAAGACTTCATTGGGATTTTTCCTGAGTACTGTTTAATAATTTAATTAATGACTTGGATGATGGAATACACAGGGCACTTCTATAGTCTTAGTATAGCAGCTCCTTGTGAAGAAAAACAGCATAAGAATTCAGATGATTTGGGGAAAATGTCTGATACCAACACAAATGAATTCTATGTAAATACAATTGAATTGCCTGTAAAGGCAAGTTTGTGTTCTACAATTAGAAAAATATAAGTGCAAAATAATGATAAAATGCCTACACAGTGATACTATGCTAAAAAATGCTCCTAAGCTATAGTAGGCTACAAATGGAAAAGGTATCAGGAATGTGATGCTAATAAAAAAAGGTAGATAAAATACTGAAATATATTAACAAAAAATTCATAAATAAGTCATGAGATAATTATTCTACTCGATTTGATACTGAAAAAGCATTAAGGAGAGACTGATAACTATTTTGGGCCAAAATACTTTAAGAAAGCTGTAAAACAAATTGGAAAACCCAGGGACAGTGATAAAAATAGCTTATCATTTTAATTTTCAGCATGAGTGATTTTGGTGTCGTGAAAAATGTTTTTATTTCAAAGACACCACTTTTGTTCTGTACACTAGCTCACCTCCATCAAGACTACCTCCAGCTATACACATCCCTCTGAGCAACTTCAAGTGTATCATAGAATCATCAGGGTTGAAAATGACCTCAGGGATCATAAAGTCCAATCTTCATCCTAAAATCTGTCTATCTATCCTAATGGAAAGACCATGGTCTCAAGTGCTACATCCACTTCTTTTTTTAAACATCTTCAGGGATGATGACTCAACCACCTCTCTGGGCAGCCTGTTCCAGTGCCTAACCACTCTCTCAGTGAAGAATTTCTTCCTAATATCTAATCTAAAACTCCCCTGACACAACTGGATGCCATTTCCTCTTGTTTTATCATTAGTAATTTGGGAGAAGATACCAACACCAGCCTCACTGCAACCTCCTCTTAGGTAGTTGTAGAGAGCAATAAGGTGTCCTCTCAGTCTCCTTTTCTCTAGACTAAACAACCCCAGTTCCCTCAGCCTCTCCTCATCAGGCATGCTTTCCAGACCCCTCACCAGCTTCGTTGCCCTTCTCTGGACCCGCTCCAGTGCCTCAATGTCCTTCTTGTACTGGGGTGCCCAAAACTGGATACAGTACTCAAGATGCAGTCTCATGAGTGCCGAGTACAGTGGCATGATCACCTCCCTCCTCCTGCTGGTCACACCATTTCTGATACAANTGTCCAAGCCGTGAGCCACCAGCTTCTCCAGCAGAATGCTGTGAGAAACAGTGTCAAATGCCTTATTGATGTCCAGGTAGACCACATCCACCGTTCTTCCCTTATCCACTAGATGGATCACCTGATTATAGAAGAAAATCAGATTGTTTAAACAGGATTTGCCCTTCATGAACCCGTGTTGGCTGGGTCTGATCCTCCTGTTGTCCCACACTTGCCTTGTGATCACCCCCAAGATGAACTTCCCCAGAACCGAGGTCAAGCTGCCAGGCCTGTAGTTCCCCAGATCCTCCTTCCTGCCCTTCTTGTAGATGTTTGTCATGTTGGCAAGTCTCCAGTCATCTGAGACCTCCCCAGTTGACCAGGATTGTTGATAAATGATGGAGAGAGGCTTGGCAAGTTCTTCCTCCAGCTCCCTTAGCACCCTCAGGTGGATGCCATCCGACATTATAGACTTATAGGTGTCTGGTTGGCTTAGCAGGTCTTTCACTAGTATTTCCTGGATTGTAAGGGGATTATTCTGATCTCCATCCCTATCTTCCAGCTCAGGGGACTGAAAACCATAAGGATAACTGCTCTGACTATTAAAGACTGAGGCAAAGAAGGCATTAAGGTACCTCAGCCTTTTCTTCGTCCTTGGTAACAATGTTCCCCCTCACGTCCAGTAAAGGTTGGAGATTCTCCCTGGTTCTTTTTTNAGTCCAACGGAGGGCTACAAGGATGATGAAGGGACTGGAACACATGCCTCATGAGGAAAGTCTGACACCCCTGGGCCTCTTTAGTCTAGAGAAGAGAAGACTGAGAGGGGATTTAAGAAATGTTTATAAATATATGAGGGCTGAGTATCAAGAGGAAAGGGACAGCCTCTTCTCACTCATACCCTGTGATAGGACAAGGGGGAATGGATGTAAGCTGGAGCACAGGAGGTTCCACCTCTACATGAGGAGGAACTTCTTTACTGTAAGGGTCACAGAGCACTGGAACAGGCTCCCCATAGAGGCTGTGGATTCTCCTTCTCTGGAGATTTTCAAAACCTGCCTGGATGCGTTCCTTTGTGACCCATGCTAGATTATATGATCCTGCTCTGGCAGGGGGATTGGATGAAGATCTTCAAGGTCCCTTCCAACCCCTGGCATCCTGTGATCCTGTAATTTTAAAGTTTACTGTATGAATTATTTTAGAAATGTCTTTGGAAGATCTGCTGAAGTGATTCTATATACATTCTGGACTGTGTATTTCATACATTGTCCTTTCTTATTTTTCTGTTCCAAATCTTTTGGCTGATAGTGTCCGTATCCAGATTTCTGACAGTGTTAAGAGCATGTACACAACAATTAGACTGTGTGGTCTTTTATCATATTCAAACAGTTGTGGCAATCAATCTCTTCAAAGATGGTACTTTTTAACACATACTGGAAACGGGAGGAGAATGCACACTCTCTCAGGCAGCTGTCAGGTTGCTTAAGGTGAGCTGTAGAGGGGCAGACACAAGGTAGTCACAGCAGAGATGTGCTACCAATCTACACAGCCTAACCTCCACAAGAGGTGGATCCTAAGATGCAATCTAAACCTGTTTTCCCTCCGTTTAAAACCATTTCCACTTTTCCTATTTCTGGACACTTTGTGAATAGGCCTTCCTGTAGATTGCCTGCAGGTATCAGAAGGCAGTTATAAGGTCCCTCTGGAGTCTTATCTTCTCCAGGTTGAACAATCCCAGCTCCCTCAACCTGTCCTTATAGCAGAGGTGCTCCAGCCCCTGAATCATATTTGTGACCCTCCTCTGGACTTGTTCCAACAGATCTATGTCCCTCTTATGGTAAGGACACCAGAACTGGATGCAGTATTCGAGGTATGGTTTATTTCCAGCCATGACCCTTTGAATTTTGTCTTTCTTAAAATTTACCATTTCTAATCTATAATCTAAAAAATCTTAGTTTTGTTTTTTGGGATTTTGTTACAAAGACCAGGGCATATCCATCATAGATATTTCATTCACCAATATCCTGTCACAAAGCATTTTTACTCTTTTTGACTAAAGACACCGTGACCTAAAGATCTATTTCTAATTACATTATTATCTGTATTATATCTTTATTTTCTTATAAGAGGATTTCTTGAATGGAAATTAAATTTGATTGAGACACCAGAAGATGAGTTTTCAGATCTGACATATGTGACTATCCAAAAAGTAAGCATATTGGTCCCTGAAGATTAACCTCCTTTGACTCAAGGCTGACTGTACTGTATGTGGTAAATGACACTTCATGGTTTTGATTCATACCTGTCACAGATTTCAATTGTTGATTCAAATATTGCATAATGCATTTGTGATAGATATGAACAATAGTGTCGCAGTCAGCAGCAGCTTGACAACTCATCATTCTTAAAGAAAAACAAAAGGAAAGAAAAACTTTGGGTTTTTATCAGGATTAGAAGGAGGGGGGCTTAATATCCCCTGAAAAGAATTAAGTTGCAGGAAACATCCAGTAATATGCTTTGTTCCTATTGTTTTTTCTTAATTAGCAGTTCTTGAGTCTTTGAATAGTTCTATTATTGTGGATAAAGACTGTTTAATATTTTTTTTTCTCCATAACATTCAGATAATAATTCTATCTTTTCTATGACTGTTACCAAATTAATTAACACAGACTTCTAAATTATATATATATATTTTTAAAGTGAATGCTTTCATAAGATTGATAACCAGAGCTTCAGTTTCTTAGTTTTTATTATGTCTAGTGCACCATCTTGCTCTTTTTCTTGACTTCCTGAACAATTTTTAGATTTGATACATCATAACCATTGACTGTAGGTAGTAAAATTTTCTGTTCAAACTAAAAATCAATACACAACTTGTTACCTAAACTAATGGAATTTCTGTTCTGTGTCTGTGTTGTTTGATTTGTAGTCAATGAACAGTGAGGGGATCTTCATTATTAGAGTCTCTCATAGACAGTCTGGCATACATGAACAATTCCACCTATAAATTAAATATGATATCTCTCCTACAGTGCTTCTGTGGCCTTGAGATTTGTTTCAAGCTCTTCTGGTCTCACAGAATTTGTTTATCAATATTGACTAACAAAGACAGTGAACTGTAAATGATTTGAAATAAGTATCATCTATTAAATTCTTGTTTTCCATATTTTCACTTTGTAAGAGTAGAAGGAAGTACAGTGTTTTTCACCATAATGGGACACAGACTGGCCACAGTACCCTGATAATCTGTGGCTTTCCTGAGACTGAAAATTCTGAAACTCCTAGTTCCTTGGGGCTTTACAGATAAAACTACATTTACATTAACAGCATAAATTGCCAAGTTTGCCATAGTGTCTGTAATTTGTTCAAGGAGAAACTATGCACCTTCACCTCTGTTTAGCTACCCAGTGACACATTTTTCTGATAAAATGTGCCCCAGTGTAACCTACTCTCTCTGCCCTCTCTGTTCTTTCCTACAGTCTCCTTAATTTCCTGAATTTATAGTCAACTCAACATAAATTGCTATATTCTGATCCTGACCTTTTTTTTTTTTTTCTTTCCCCTTTGAAGAAGTTTTCATCCATTTCCTTATCTCTTGGAACTGTATCTGTAATTTACAATTTTCCTCCATGTTTTCTTCCAGCTCTAGATGCATTCAGGGGGTTACAATAAAAACAATACAAACACCATTTCATTTGGAAGGGACATACAACAAACAACTAGTCCAACTGCATGATGACTGCAGGGCTGACCAAAAGTTAAAGCATATCATTAAGGGCATTGTCCAAAAGTCTCTTAAACACTGACAGGCTTGGGACATTAACCAGCTCCCTAGGAAGCTTGTTGCAAGTGTTTGACCACACACTTTTTAAAGAAATGTCTCTTCTGATTCCATCTATACCTAATTACCTCTTCAGGTTGTTCATATTTCTTTCACTACTTGTTTTGTTTATAACTGCAAATGAAGAGAGAATAAGAGTTTACAGCATACTGAAGTTATTTTCATCTAAGTTTGTCAGCAATATTCCAGCAATGTCATGGTTCTGTCTCAGTTTAGTTAGGCTTATGGAACTAGGCTTTTAAAAGTGTTGAACTGCTGACTATTTGCTGCAGAACTGATTCAGAAGTATGACCTACAGGTTTTCTTTCATTTTTTTTCTGGAGTAATTCCGACAAACATTCTTCAAAGCATCTTTGGCTGAGTTCAACTGCCAAAGAAAATATTGTTACGTATCTCCTGGAGGTTTCTTCCCACTGACTATAATGGAATGTGACACTTTCTATATTTAAAGTTAATACTGTATCCCACAATCCTCAGCTCAGATGTGCATTTTGAAAAATAAATCTAAGTCCTCACAAAAAACAGAACTTGGGCTACTGGGTAGAGTTTAGACTTGTATTTCATAGATGAGACAGATACACAAGTTTCTAGAAAGCGCATTCAGGTCAGTAAGTATAAATAGCCAAAATTGGGGTAATTTATAATTCATCATGATGATATAAATCAGAACAATGATTCATATCCATATTTCCCAGGTTTTTAACACCTGTTGGTTAATATTTCATGATCAACAGTCAGCATGGCTTATAAATTGATTTTCCAGCATTTACAGTATCTTATCGATCAAATCAATGACTTTGTTGACTCTGTTCAACTTGGCACATTGCTTTCATAACTATGAAAAAACAAATATATTCTTTCTTTCAGTAATCACTTTAGCATAATGGAATAATTCTTGGTGAGGACAAGATACATAACAAGTTATCTGGGTTCTTTTAAAAGGCCTTGAATTCACTTATAATTATTTTGTCTCGCACTTCATGGCCTAAAATGGATTTCTGCTGACTCTCTGTGGAAGTTCTTTCTCAAAATCTAATTTAATTAGAGATGTCTTTCCATCTGGATAAAGCTGGTTGCCTTTTGCTTTTATAGGAGGCATCTGGAAACCCTGAAAGCTCTTCTCTATGTATTTTTTAGGATTTAAGTTTTCTTCTTCCAGACAAGAAGTACTTACTATAATGAGGAATTCCCACTCAGGTATATTCTTTTATAAAATATAAATGTTGTTTGATAATAATGAGGATGGCTAAAAAATGTCATCCTCAAACCTAAGTATGAAAAGTGCATTGAATTGTAAAGGCTGAGTTAGTTCTGTTACAGAGCATATAGAGTTATTTACCATTTATTCAAAGGCTGAGCTGATACTTATGAATTGTAAAAGCAAAAGAAAACATAAAAATATGAAGAAACCGCTACTTAATATCTGAAAATTTCATTGGTGAATTTTGAAGCTTTTATTATTTTCATTGTGGAGCACACATTAAGACCAGTTTTCTTTGTTTGGTTGGTTTTGTTTGTTTTTGGTTTTGTTTGTTTATTTTGTTGGGGTTTTTTTTCTCTTGTTTGTGACTTCCCATTTCTCACTAAATGAACAGATATACATTATTCTTGTCAGGTGCTTTGCATTATTTGGACCATAACATTAATTACTTTCATCTTTAAAAAGAATACTGTATTGTTCTTACTTGATATTTTGAAAGAAGCAGAATCTACTTTGTATATATTTAAAGATAAATTCCTCTTGACAATGTGAGTTCAATCAATCAGTTACAGAAAATGAAGCAATTGGATTGTTGTCATACAATGCTTTTTAACGGAAGCTACTAGGAAATTAGTTGGGTTTTTTGGTAGATAAAGAAAAAAAAAAGCTATTTTAATGTTTTAGCTATATTTCAGTTTTACCTTTAAAAAACCTCAAAACCTAAGAATATTATTTTAAATATTATAAACTTTAAAATTACTCAAAATAAAAACTAATTTTGGTAAAAAAAACCCTGACTTGTAATGGTGATCCCCAAAGAACTACAATATTGTGTTGTAATATCATTCAATACTGGGATTTTATTTGAAAAATGGGAAAAAAAGTTCTAATAAAATCTAGAAAAGGAAGTACTTCTTTTGATTGAAAAATTTGTTTTGGGAGACAATGTTCAAAAATATTTAATGCAGTTCTAGCAATTTTTTTTGGTATATTTACTATCATGAACTACACATATTCATAGTTTGGGAAACACTATAGAAATGTTTGGGTCTCACTCATTCCCTTTTACAATAGTACATACTTAGTAGCTTTTTATTTCCAAGGTGCTCTACAGATGTTCGTAAACTAACTCCAGGGTTTTACTCAACTGCTTTTGGTCATCTTTGTGGCCCTATGTGCACTCATACTGGTTTAATTGAAATTCCTGTGACATAGGGATCCATTTGTGTTAATATTACTTACATTTTGGGGTCTTGTTCACTAATATCTGTGAAGAAATATGAAAACAATATGTGGTTTAAATTATTACTTTATTACTTACTGTAACTTTATTACCAACAGAACCATTGTTCAGTTTATCTCCAAATAGAAAGGAATAGAGCTTCTTTCTCCTCCTCATTGAAGTCCATAAGCAAGTCAATAAAATCAGGATTATCTACCAAAAAAATCACTTTGCAGTGACACTTAATTTTCTTATATTTTCTAACCAATTTTAAGACATATTCACATGTACTGTTTCAGCTCAGGAGCCCAAAGACTATCACTATCTCATTGTACCTAATATCTGCTTGATTAACCCCCCAAACTAATACTATGTTAGTAATAGGATACATTCTTCGCCAAAAGAAGTGTTTATATTTAAGCACCCATCATCCTTCCAAAAGTTGGGCTCAAGAAGAAGTTGTGGATGCAGGAATTATTTCTCGGAAAACTTTTCTGTCTTACACAGTGAGACAGACTCAATATCTTCGGCTTCAAACATTTTGAGGTTCTAATAAAAAAAGTACAGTAAAAATTCTCTTTTTCACTTTTAAATTGTTACTAAAGGACTGTCTTCTAGCATGGTACTTTTTTTTTTAATACTCCTGTATTTTCCCTTCTGTCTCATCCATAGAACCTCCTTTGTTTTGACAAATAACTGGTAATGAGGATCTGGTGAGGAGATCAGAAAAATCACACATTGCTCCAGTACATGCATGTGAGTGATTAATCCAATGGAAAGCACATACAGAAATGGATTGAGTAATCCTTTCTTAATCTACACATATTGCACTTTTCCAAACCGTAAATAAGAATACTACCAAAATACTACTACAGTGTCATTCCAGCAAACTCCAGATGGCTTATAACAACTTTAGCATTAGTATGGCTTCTGTCTCCCATACCTCTAGCTATTTAAAAAAAATCTAAGTTTTATATTTATTAGTAATTATTTTTTAGTTTATATTTATTAGTAATTCTTTCATGGGTAATACAGACATTTTAAACACCTTCTTCTGCATCTTACTCTATTAAATTTTGGTAAATGACTGATCATTCTAGCTTTTTTCTATAACACAAATAACATATTACTGCCTTTTCCCCAGTATTTAGGCTGTATTTTCACTGTCACAGAAATACCAAGTTGACCTTTCCGTATGGTATTTCAAGTATGTCTCAGAATGCTCTTACAGAGTTTTAGACTTTGTTAGAGACAAAGGCTATGCTTATGATTAACCTCACATTAGTTAATTGTGTTAATATATGTTGCTCACAGATTCAGCTCATCGTTTTATTTCTTAGTAGGAGTCCTTATCCAGAATGTATCTTTAAATATTGACAGCATTGGTGGACATTAGAGCTCTTTTGTTTAAGAGCAGGTATTAAAAGAATTACTAACTTTCAGTATGAGAGTTAGTTATGTATGTCATTTAGTCAGTATGAGTTAGTTATTTGGGATATGATATGATTTTGGAAGATTAAGTCATTCCAAATTTAATCTATATTAATAATGATTTAAAAAACAGATTTGACTGAGTAGAACACAGTCCACATCTTCTTTGACAGGTAGGGTAAACAACAGTAAAACCAGAGAGCACCATCATAAAAGGACATGAGCATAGCAAAGATAAATGTATTCATTTGATTTTGAAATAAGATGTTAAAGATTCAGATGAAAAGATTTTTTTTTTTTGCTTCAGTCAACAGAATGCATTTGAATGCAAAAACATCTTAAATATTTCAGTATTAAAAGCAGATAAGTCTGAGTGATTTTCTGATAACTTCCCGGGTGAAATAGGCAGGAACAAGGCTTCCCAGATGAAATAGGCAGGAACAAGTTTAAAGCGAGTAATTGTAGTACAGCCCCAGATAGATACTGGTTTAGGAAATACTTGCCATTACTAAGCAGTAGTTTTTCTTTTCTAATGTGACATAAAAAAGTCTCTACAACTCTTCATGGTAATAACATAGATTTGCCATTTGTGTGCTTGATCTACTGTACATTTATATTGGTAATTTATAAAATACTTGGCTTTTTTTCTGTCCATCGGGTGTTGATTTCTATCTTTTATTAATATATCTAAGGATCCTTCTTACTTTTCTATCTTCTTTTGGAAGTTTCAGTAAGTGGACTTTTCACTGAATCTGAAAATTATTTAAATGGATTCCTAATACAAAATAGGAAATGCATCTATAAATAATTGAAGGAGGTGGACCATTGATTTACAGCAAAATAAATGACAGTACTAGATGTATATTGACTTCTAGATTTGTAATTGAGTCTATTAATAATAGATGTTAATACTATATTAAAGACGAGTTACATAAATAATGCAAATATGTATTAGAAGGAAGTGCACTAAAACTTAGATTTGGAATTTTCACATATGCAGAAGTAATGAATCTGCAGAACTGGAAATAGACTGCTAGGGAATTTGTGAAGTTGCAGGGCAGACACAGATGAAAGTCTCCTTTTAGACTGTATTCTGCGTTTTTCTTGGCATAAGAGCTGTTAGTTGAAACTAGTTCACCTTCAGTTGGACTGGGGAGCTCTGTCTAGTTCTGAGCTGCGCGCAAAGGATGTTTTCCCATACCATATAAATAGAAAAATAATCTCATTTTCACCTGTGTTCCATACCCTGTTGTCTTTAACCTTCCAGACCTCCTTTGATTCACATCAGTTCTTTCTCTCTGTGTAGATATAGCAGATTCTTGCAATAGCCCTATGGCATGTGAAACTCACTCTCAGAAGATGAAGTTCTGCTGTTACTCAGCCAAGAGAGAAATGAGTGATCATGAGATTTATGTCATCTTGCTTCTATGCTGGAATCCAGTTCTTTATTCTTTGATAATAAAGATAGATGTTCTTGAAATAAAATCATTTTAGGACTTGTTTGTGGTTTTCTGGGTTTGATTGTTTAAGGGTTTTTTTGGGTTGTTTTTCATTATTTTTTCATTTTTCTGGAGAGAAGAAGGGACTATCTTAACCTTGTGTCTGTGCTCCTGCTACCAGGATTGTTTTCTCCTCAAACTCTTTTGTTCATTCCTGGACAGACCCTTTGTTGTAATAAATCTACCTATGAACTTGCTACAAGAAAAAGTTGTTGATCATTTTTATGACGAAATATGGGAATTTTTGTAGTTTAGAGCCTGCAACATGGCCTCTTCTGGTTTGGTTGTCTATCTTTGTTGAGACCCACCTTATCCTATCCTAACCCAGACAGGTACAAATTTAATAAATAAGTAAAATGAAACACAGTTAATAAATAGAGTCCATTTCATGTTATTCTTTTTGTTTGTTTCTTTCTGTTTTTCGAAATTTCAGAGTGATTGAAACTATCTAAAGGAAAACTTGGTATGTTATGGTGAACTGAAGCTAAATTGGAAATATGGGTTTGATAGGTGAGCTGTTAGATGGATAATGAATTGGTTGGATAGCTGCATCCAAAGAATTACAGTCAATGGCTCAGTGTCCAAGTGGAAAGCAGTAAAGAGTGGTGTCCTTTAAGCATCCATACTGGGATCAATACTATTTAATATCTTCATTAATGACATGCATAGTGGCATCATGTGCACCCTCAGCAAGTTTGCAGATGACACCAAGCTGAGTGGTAAGGTTGATATGTTAGAGGAAAAAGATGTCATCCAGAGGGACTTTGACAGTCTAGAGAAGTGGGCCCATGTGAACCCCATGAGGTTCAACAAAGCCAGGTGCAACACTCTGCACCTGGATTGGGGCAATCCCCAATATCAATATAGACTGGGTGATGAAAGTTTTGAGAACAATCCTGTGAAGAACTTGGGGATATTGATGGAAATGAGCAAGCAATGTGTGCTTGTAGCCCAGAAAGCAAAGCATATCCTGGGGTCCATAAAAAGAAATGTGGACAGCAGGTCCACTGCCCCTTCTACATCACTCTCATAAAACCCTGCCTGGAGTACTGCATCCAGCTCTGAGGTCCCCAGAACAAGAAAGACATGAAGTTGTTACAGTGGGTCCACAGTATGTCCAGAAACATGAAAGAAAGGTTGGTAGTGTTATGAATGTTCACCCTGGAGAAGAAAAGGCTTCAGAGAGATATTAATGTGGCCTTTCAATATACAAAGGGGGCTTATAAGAAAGAGAAAGGTTTTTTACCAAGGTCTGTAGTGACAGGACAAGGGACAATGCTTTTAAACTAGAAGAGAGTAGACTTAGGTTGACTTGGGGAACAAATATGTCTCTCAAAATCTTTCAATCTTCATGTGTTATAGTTATTGATTAAAGGCATCTCCAACCTTACAGCTATCTTGATATATGTACAGCAATGCAGTCTATTTAAATTCACCAATAAATAAATTTTGAAGTTTAACAGTAGATGAAAGGCATTAGATACTGAAATCCTAAAGAGTTGAGATATGTGTACCTAAAATCTTCAAGATTTTCAAAATGACTTCCTGAGAAAATATTTAGTTTTCTTAAAACCTTCTATCTTAAAACCACAGCTCACCTTGTTCAGCCCTTGACAAGATCTCAGAGAAATACATGCTGAGTGTTTTTTACCTCTACAAGGAATTTCTGTGTCATGAGACCCTTATAAATGCAGATGACATATACAGGTCATATTCTCAAGGCAACTAAAAGTAAAGCCTAAATTATGGCGGCCTAAAGTCATAGAGAAACTGAACTCCAATGTTATTAATGGCAGGACTACCAAATATACACTCAAGCCTTTTCTGTAAGACATAAAGAAAACAACATAGCTACAAGACATACCAAAATTATTCATGTGAAATAAGTGTATGCTGTCTCTATTAAATTAAATAGTAGTTGTACCTCTGACTAGAACACAGAGTTATCACTACTGCATAATATACCTTGAATGTGTAGACACATATAAAGACTAAGTATTAGTATGAAAGGATCTGAGTAACATGAATGTTATGCCCAAGCAATCACAAAATGGGAAAGAATTGCAGAATAAAGGTTCATAGCATGTTTACAGTCTTCTGTCAAGTCTGCACTGAAGAAGGGAATTGTGGTGAAAAGGGCTAGCAAGGGGTTCTTTCCTGGAGCTTTTGTAAGCCAGAAGAACAGCTTGCCTGTGTTGGGGGTTGGCAGCTGGTTAACAGGCTATGGAGGCAGCCTGGACAGAGCCAGCACCACCAGCAACCACACTCACTGCCACCAAATGATGCCCTGTTTCTGTCAAGGACACTGTGAATAAGGCACCATGAACACTGGTGACCCACAAAAGCCTTCAGTCCCTACCTTCCACGATTATGACCACAACACGTATGAGATTTTAACAAACACAGACACACATGAACAAGGGCTTTGGAAAGTGACTGTAAAAGCAGCACACAGTATACACTACAAAAATAAATAACAAGTACTTATAGTGGGTGACCTTCTGTTAAAGGGCACTGAAGTACCCATCTGTTGACCCAACAGTGAGTCACAAGAGCTCTGCTGCCTCCTGGGAGCTAAGATCAGGGACATTACTCAAAGGTTACCATAGCTGATTAAAAGCATGGACTGCTATCCCCTGTTACTATTTCATGTGGGCATGAATGACATAGCAAACTGGAAGCTGAGAAGAATCAAGGAGGACTATAAATCCCTGGGTGTACAGGAAAAACAAAATTGGTGCACAAGTTACTTTACCAGTTGGAGGAAAGAGGGTAGCTAGATACAGACATACAATGCACATCAACTTCTGGCTACATGGCTGGTGCCATTGAGAAGGCTTTGTTTTTTATGACAATTGGACACTTTTCAATTAGTATAATCTGTTAGGGAGGGATGGGATACACCTGTCTGGAAAAGGTGAGTGAATCTTTGGTAGCAGGCTGGCCAGCTTAGTGAAATGAGCTTTAAACTGAAGGATTTGAGGGGCTAGGGTCAAAAATGGAAATGCCCATGTCAGTGCATCCACCTGGGGAATAAGTCAGGTCGACTAGACTTGTTACAAATGTTCCTTAGCTGTCTCCATAGACAAGAACCAGAAAGCAAATTATCCTGAGGCTGTGTATGACTATGTCATATATTCCTCCTCTCTTCCAGGGAAACCTGCATGCTTGACCACCTCTCTGAAATGCCTATACATTAATGCATGCAGTATGGGCAACAAAAAAGGAAGAAGTAGAGATCTGTGTGTGGCTGCAGGGCCATGATCTCATTGAAATTACTAAGACATGGTGGGATAGCTCATAATGACTGAAATGCTGCCATGGATGATTATGTACCCTTCAGGAAAGATAGGCCAGCTAGGCAGGGTGGTGGAGTGTCTCTTTACCTGAAAGAACACCTGGAATGCACCAAGCTCTGCCCTGGAGAGGATTAAGGACCTGTTGAGAGCTTATGGGTAAGAATTAAGGGACAGGCTAAGATAGGTGATACTGTTGTGAGTGTTTACTACAGGCCACCTGGTCAGGGTGAGGGCTTTGATGAGGCCTTTTACAGACATCTGAAAGTAGCCTCAAGATCATAGGCCCTGGTCCTCATGGGGGACTTCAACCACCCTGATATTTGCTGGAAAGGTAACACAGATAGGCACACAGATTCCAGGAGACTGCTGCAGAGCATAGAGGATAACTTTGTGATACAATTGGTAGAAGAGCTTTTGAGGAGAGGTGCACTGATGGATCTTGTATTAACAAAGGACTTGTTGGGGATATGAAGGTTGGGGATGACCTTGGCTGTAGCCACCAGAGCAGAACTTAATGAGGTTCAATCATGGGCAAATGTAGGGTCCTGCACCCATGCATCAGTGTAGGTTAAGTGTAGACCTGCTAGGAAGCAGCCCTGTGGTGAAGGATCTTGCAGTCCTGGTAAGCAATAAGTTAACCATAAGCCAGCAATATGCCCTTGTGATCAAGAAGGTCAGTGGTGTCCTTGGGTACATTAAGAAGAGTGTGTCCAGCAGGTTGAGGGAGGTTCTCTTTCCCCCCTACTCTGCCTTAGTGAGGCCACATCTGGAAATATTGTGTCCAGTTCTAGGCTGCCCATTTCAAGAGAGACAAGGAACTACCGAAGAGAGACCACTGGAGGGCAACAAAAGATGACTGGGGGACTGAAGCATCTCTCTTACAAGGAAAGCTTGAGAGATCTGGGACTGTTTAGCCTGGAGAAGACTGAGAGGAGACCTTATCCATGTTTATAAATATCTAAAAGGTGAGTCTAAGGAGGATGGAGCCAGAGTGTTTTCAGCGGTGTTCAGTGACAAGACAAGGGGCAATGGGCACAATATGGAACACAGGAGGTTCCATCTAAATATGAGGAAAAACTTCTTTACTGTGACGGTGATGAAGCCCTGGACCAGGCTGTCCAGGGAGGCTGTGGAATCTCCTTCACAGGAGATAATCCAGACGTGTCTGGATGCAATCCTGTGTAATGTGTTCCAGGCAAACCTGATTTGGTGAGAGGGGTTGGACTGAATGATCTCTAGAGATCCCTTCCAACTACAATGATTTTGTGATTCTGCACATAGCTGAGAATGACAAGTTTTGATGCCCGTTTTCAGCTTTAGCAAATGGAAGTTTGATGGTGTGAAGTTGATTGGTATTCCAGGCACCAGTGTCCTTGTTGATTTTAGCTAGAACTCTTTTTTACTGTCAAGATCAGTTTATATTCAAGTATGTCATACTATCTAGTGGCAAATTGAGAGAGCATTGCGATATGGTCAGTATAATTTGCAAGCAGTGACCTTGATTTTGTCAGACTGTGAACTTACTAATTTCCTTCTTTAATGCCATTTCCAATTAACATAATATCAAGAATAGTTAATCAAAGTAGTAACATTTTTGTTGGTAAATATCTGTCCTTAGAATAGATTGATGGTAGTTTGCATAGTACTGTGAATTTCTCTCCCTAAATCAGTTGCAAAATTGCCTGGAGTGAATAGTTCTAGGTCTTCCCCACAACACATTTTTCAAGTACCCTGTGCATTTTTGAAAGATGCAGTATTGACACAACTGTGAAATTGAATCTGCTCTTTATTTTCTGGACATAGAAAACACAATTTGGGCAGTGAAAATCCAAATCTCTGCACACAAACAGGCAGACCTTTCTCTCCAAGACACCAGCTCTGCATCTGCAAGTATGTTTGCCCTCCAACTCATTCAATCTTTAGGTCTTTTTGTGGAAACTGCGAACTAGGTTTTCAGTTCTGTTGGCTCTGTCTGAAATATTGACACCTCCCCATCAAACAAGGCATGACTGATTGATTTACCATGTTAATTTCATAGAATCATAGAATGGTAGGGCTTGGTAGGGACCTCTGGAGACCATTGAGTCCAACCACCCTGCCAGTGCAGGGACACCTAGGGCAGGTCACAGGCATATGTCCAGGTAGGTTTTGAAAGTCTCTAGAGATTAAGACTCCACAACCTCTCTGGGAGACTGTTCCAGGGATCTGTCACTCTCACAGTGAAGAAGCTTTTTACTTCATGTTGAGGTGGAACTTCCTGAGTTTCACCTTGCTACCATTACCTCTTGTCCTATCACAAGGCACCACTGAAAAGAGACTGGCTTCTTTTACTGGACACCCACCCTTCAGTTACTTGTAAAGACTAACAGGATCCCCTCTCAGTCCTCTCTTCTCCAGGCTAAACAGCCCCAGGGCTTTCAGCCTTTCTTCGTAAGATTTTCCAGTCCCTTCATCATCTTTATAGTTCTCCATTGGGCTCTTTCTAGTATTTCTCAATACCATTTGAACTGGGGAGACCAGAATTGAACACAATACTCCAGATTTACAAATATTGTTTGTGTGAACTGCAACACCTATATTTCCAGTTAAGTTTCCTATGTCTATAATGAAATATTGAGTTATATAGTAAAAAATATCAATTATGAAAAATTGAGTGCTGTGTTCAGTTTTGGACCCCTCACTACAAGAAGAATGCTGAGGCACTACAGCGTGTCCAAAGAAGTACTGCAAAGCTGGTAGAAGGTCTAGAGCACATGTCTTATGAGGAACAGATGAGAGAATTTGGTTTGTTTAGCCTGGAGAAAAGGAGGCTCAGGGGAAACCGTATCAGTCCCTACAACTACCTGTAAGGATGTTGTAGAGAGGTGGGGGTCAGTCTTTTTAACCAAGTAACAAGTTATAGAACAACAGGAAATGGCCTTAGGTTGCACCAAGGAAAGTTTAGATTGGATATTAGGAAGGATTTCATTACTGAATGTGTTATCAGGCACTGGAACAGCTTGCTCAGGGCGGTGGAGGAGTCCCCATCCCTGGAGGTATTTAAAAGTTGTCTAGCTGTAGTTCTTAGGGATATGGTTTAGTCAAAGTCTTGACAGTATTAGGTTAATGATTGGACTAGATATCTTAAAGGTCATTTCCAGTCTAAGAAATACTGATTCTGTGATTCTGTGAAGTATAGTAGCTTTATTAAACTTGTGTTTAATAAAGTGTGTTTGTATATAAAAACATACATAATTACATACATACATAATGTGTATACACATACATATATCCATAATATATATGTATACATATATCTAAAATAAACATCCAAGTAGTGTTGACAAAATTATTTTTTTCTTTTTTCTTTTNGACTAACAGGATCCCCTCTCAGTCCTCTCTTCTCCAGGCTAAACAGCCCCAGGGCTTTCAGCCTTTCTTCGTAAGATTTTCCAGTCCCTTCATCATCTTTATAGTTCTCCATTGGGCTCTTTCTAGTATTTCTCAATACCATTTGAACTGGGGAGACCAGAATTGAACACAATACTCCAGATTTACAAATATTGTTTGTGTGAACTGCAACACCTATATTTCCAGTTAAGTTTCCTATGTCTATAATGAAATATTGAGTTATATAGTAAAAAATATCAATTATGAAAAATTGAGTGCTGTGTTCAGTTTTGGACCCCTCACTACAAGAAGAATGCTGAGGCACTACAGCGTGTCCAAAGAAGTACTGCAAAGCTGGTAGAAGGTCTAGAGCACATGTCTTATGAGGAACAGATGAGAGAATTTGGTTTGTTTAGCCTGGAGAAAAGGAGGCTCAGGGGAAACCGTATCAGTCCCTACAACTACCTGTAAGGATGTTGTAGAGAGGTGGGGGTCAGTCTTTTTAACCAAGTAACAAGTTATAGAACAACAGGAAATGGCCTTAGGTTGCACCAAGGAAAGTTTAGATTGGATATTAGGAAGGATTTCATTACTGAATGTGTTATCAGGCACTGGAACAGCTTGCTCAGGGCGGTGGAGGAGTCCCCATCCCTGGAGGTATTTAAAAGTTGTCTAGATGTAGTTCTTAGGGATATGGTTTAGTCAAAGTCTTGACAGTATTAGGTTAATGATTGGACTAGATATCTTAAAGGTCATTTCCAGTCTAAGAAATACTGATTCTGTGATTCTGTGAAGTATAGTAGCTTTATTAAACTTGTGTTTAATAAAGTGTGTTTGTATATAAAAACATACATAATTACATACATACATAATGTGTATACACATACATATATCCATAATATATATGTATACATATATCTAAAATAAACATCCAAGTAGTGTTGACAAAATTATTTTTTTCTTTTTTCTTTTTTTTTTGCACTGAGAAATCCTTGTGCAAAATTGAGCATAAACATTATTATACACACAGGAGTCATCACATTGTCATTGTGGCATTTGTGGTGCAGGATGCTTTATTTGTGAATTTATTTATTTCCAGGGTAATGAAAAGCAAGCAAATAGATAAGGCTAGAGTCCTGGATATGTATTATGTTACATTTGAGCTGCAAAATAGCACTGCTTTATGTGTTGTATTTATAAAAAATCGATTTCTCACACAAAGAAATGTTACTCAAAGTTTGCAAATACTAGGTCATATCCTGATATGTATAAATCAGTGAAGCTATGATGGAGCTCCAATGACTTTTGCCAGCTATTACTTATACCAGCTAACTTACTTACAGTAATAAATCTATAATTTACTAAACCTGAAACTGGAATCATTGTATTATATACATCCATTAAAATATATATGGTTCATCTAACATGATAGTACATTTTCTTACCCTTTCATTTTACATCACTTCTCTGGCAATAGTAGATTAAAGAAGGATTGTAGATGAAGTCACTAAACCAAATGACTCTCAAAAATTACATTAGGAATGTGAGTGAGAGGAAGGAATTAAGATACAGAAGCAAAGGAGAAAATATTTTTACTTGCTTTTCAGCAAAGGTGATCTGTTGGTAGGATTGATAAAGACAAGCTTATACAAGTGATAAACTGTTTAAGATAACTGAAAAGGAGAAAAGGTCTAATATATCATGTGACAACTGAGTATCATCACAACAGAAACACTTAGCCAAATTGTTTTATAATTTATGTCCCTCATCTTAAGTAAGATGAAATTTGTTCCTTCCTTCCTTACGTATGCTATAAAGCAGTTAACACTGGAGATATCTATGAGTTACTTAGGTAACTCATTATCATTGAAGAGAGCTATGCAGTCAGTTTTGTAGAGTACTTCATAGCATATTTTGAAGGAGAGGGGTTAGAGATAACAAAATTACTATTGAGTAGACCTGTCAAAGCCTATGAAAAAAAGTAAAGGTGGGTTCCATTTCCTTCAGGATCCCTGTGTTCTCTTTCATCTAAATGTTAAACGATGACTTACATAGTGCCTATTAGCTCTTCTTCACTTAACTCCACACAGAAGATAGGCTGCAGTCTGAAGGTTGCAGGGAACATAATCATCCTCATCTTTAGTCTTATAGATCCTTCTCAGTCACAGTCATGCAGATTATATGCACAGTTGTTTTGCTGATTTATTTTTTTTAATTATTATTATATTTTTTATTCTCTCTCCTAGAAGAGCTATAGTAGCCAGTGCAACTCTTTAGAAATAGTCTCCTTGACCCAGACTGGCTTCTACTTTTTATTTGTGAATAAAGAAGCTGGTGACTGATAAACACTAATAAGCAGACCTAGAGAGCCAAACTCTATGAAGATGTAGAGAGCACACACTGAAATTTTCACTGAAAACTGCTTTCTTCACTAACATGATAAGGATGGTTAGTTCCAGTAATACTTTTTTTAGCAATCTCCCATTATTAAGATACCTTTAAGTGTGAAATTGTGGCTTTCAGACTTACAGTTTGACATATCTATGTTCTCTACAGCTTAAACACCTTATGAATACAATCAAGTATATAAGCTAAAATTCAAGGAAGATTACAGTGTAAATGTGCCCAGGCTAACATATTACCATTCACTTTGTAAAGGCATTAGATGCTTATACCCTTGTCTTTTTTTCCAGAATTTGTATTTTACTACATTGCCGTTCATTACTTTAGATATTTTGTGCACAAAGGGGCATTATCTATGATCATTATCATTTTTAGGGGAAGATGGAGTGAATCCGGCATGAACTATGAATATTTTACTTTCATTTTAGTTTGACAGAGTCTGTGGAGATTCAGGATATTGTCTATAATGGATATATCCAAGGATTGATATATCTATATCAATCTATATATTGCAGCTGTGGAAGTATGTGATCATGATTCAGAACAAAAAATAAAAACAAAATTTACAAAATTCCACACTAGCTTGAATGAAGTCGGGGGGGGGGGG
>VWZY01005836.1:55068-117126 GCA_013399075.1 Chloroceryle aenea
AATGCTAAGGGCTTATAGAGATCTTGCTGTATATTTCACATTACTTTAAAATAATGTAGTTAATGGATATTTTTTCTCCTGTATCTGTACCAATCAAAGTGAAGAAAAGTGTGGTGTTCACTCTTCCTGGTATTTCAGAGTTTTCAAGCCCGAAGGCTGGAAGGCAGTAGTAGACTCTTTATTTTGCACAATTCTTATTATAAAAGCAAAGTGCAATGTACATACAATTTTTCTCAATGAATAATGTAGCAGTCCCATAAACACTCATTTCTGAGCCATTCAAGATACACTCAGGAGAATGAAACCATACAGGTTGCTACAAACAAAATTATGTGAAGGATTAAAAAAAAGATTATGAAGTCTAGATCTAAAACATGCTAAATCAGGTAAGATACAAGAGACCTTGCACAAACCTACCTGCTACTGAAAGAAGCAGTCATACATCCCATGGAACTCTTATATTAACACCTTTTTCAGTGCAGTAGGAGTCGAGGGTTTCAAAACTCTCCAAGGGACTCGATTGCCTGTGCTGAAGGCCAGCTCTGGTATGATGCAACCATGCAACATGTTCTCAGACTGCTGTGAGCAGAGCTGAGCTTTGTCAGCCCCTCCTTCACCGGAAAACTTCACTTAAGCTCAGGCCCTCACCTTGGTCCCTATCTGTGCTATGCTGGAGTCATCCCTGTGCTTGGCCATATACCTCAGTGGTTCTCATCCTGACCCATTGACTTGACTTCCTGACTTGATCTTGGATCTGTCTCATCTCTGTGGACTTACCTGGCAATCAACAGAACATAGCTGACCCATGATACTATCACTGCTCTGTTCACCTTGCTCCAGAGCTAGGAATCTATCTGAATCAGCAAGTTCCTTCTAGTCTTGCTGTCATTCTCTCCCTTCTCTCATATTCCCTTGAGTATCAGCTCGGTTTTGCTGCTGTTGGACACTCAGTGCCTATCACCATGAAGCACAGTTTAATTAACATTTTACTGCTCATTATTATTGTCATCTGTTGTTTACAGGAAATGTAAACAGCACTATTTGTCAGAAAAAAAGAATATGCTGGCAACACAGATTTTTAGATGTCTTCCCATCAGTAAGATTTTTTGGAATACAGAAGGAAAAGCTCTTATCTCTGCCACAGTGTACATTATTAGCTCTGTATGGTAGCAGTCATGAAGATGGGCTATATAGTGTTTTATTTTTCTTTTCTTCACCATGAGAACAAATAAAACTTACTTCCACACTATGAAATTACAATGGTGATATATCTGTAACATTTCATAGCTGGAATCTCATCTACCAAGCTAATTTCAGCAGAAAATAGCATTGGCCTCACATTCCTGGGACTATATTTTTGGTAGCTATAATCAGAAATTATAGTAGGATATAAGGTGAGTAGGATTTTTAATCGTATGTGGCTGTATGCCTCCATCCTGGATGTGCTTAATGAAAACTGTTCAAGAATATCTCATGCGTATTTTGGACAATGTATGCATCAATAGTTAACCAGGATAACCTGCATGCTTTGGGTTTTGTTTGTTAGCACTCCTTGATCTTGCCCTGTATAATTTACGACAGTTGAGTAGAGGGAGACTGAGCTGCGTTCTTGGGTGGTTAAAAAAGTGCTGTGCCTGACTTCTTGACATGTTAGCTCATGTTTCCTATGAAACTTTATGAATTATATACATATATTTTTAAGATATCAGAGGTCTGGACAGTTAGAGAATGCTGAATGCTTACATATTTATCAATATTAAATTGACCCTTCCAGCCTCTAAGCCTATCCATCATACACTACTAAGGGGTTTTTACTATTTATTTTTCTTCCGGTATATTTATTTTTTGCTACTAATATACTACATATTTAGTGTACCTACCATGTTCATAAGTCAGATAGCAGTGAGAAAGATATGTTTAGATTAAATTTCCTTTCAAAAATTAGTGTAGACTCTTCAAGTTATTCTCTTTGTACTGACTTTAACAGTCAGTAACAGACAAATAAGATATTACTGTTTTGAAAGTAGCTATCATCTTCCTCTATGCTTTATTCTGTAGACTGTCATCTTAGCTCCTAGAACATATCACTGTTGTACCAAAACCCAGCCGATATATATTGCTCCTTACAGTGTATTTTAGAAGTTGTTCTATTTTATTTAGAAATATTCAGGGATGAAAAGATACTTGGCCAAATAATAACCATAATGTAATTTTCTCTTTCTTACACATCTCAGATCTTTGACAGCTGTCCAGATGCAGGCAAACAAAACCTTCATAATAGTGACAATAAACTTCTTGTAATTTGAATAATAATTCAAAATGCAGAGCTGATATGAATATATAAAGTGTATTGCTTACTTACCATAATGCCTTATTTCTAATCATTCTGCAAATACTTTAACAGTGCAGGTGGTATTAAATATTAACCTTGACAAACACTGTCTGCAGGTGCAAAACCAACAACAGCTTTTACTCTGAACTTTTTTCTGAGAAGTGATATCTGAAGTTATATTGCAGAAATGACAGATATCATGTCTTGATGTGTAATTAGACTGTGTCAGCTAAAACTCAAAGGGGAAAGAGTCATTGCATGTACACTTTTCTGGGTTAAGAAGAAAAAAAGAAAAAGCAAGAGATGGATGCTTTTTAAAGTCATGTGCTGATGTTAAGTTTTAACATTTTATTTTTTTGAAATATAACGTCATCAGAACCATTAACATAACAAGAAAGAGTTATCATGCCTTTCCCTCACCAAGTAACAAGCAGCCTGCCTTAGTCAGAGCTGGTGGTATTTTGAAAAAAATAACACAACTGAATCCATCAAACCAAAGAATAAATAGTCTTCTAGAGCCAATGAGAGACATCAACTATTGGACTTGAAGTCCCAGTTTTTCAGAAGATAAATAGCACTAGCAAATGGGCCCAGATGCATTGATTGGAACTCATTCAAGGTCTTATCAGAGTCTACCAAAGAATGGAAATAGCCTCTTCTAAAGGGAGATAGTCTGCACAATGTTTTGAATGTAATACAGTGTTAAACTACTGTTTCATTCTTTAGCTAGCACTGCAAATAAGGCTGAAAAAAAAAATCTGTTACAATGCTGAAATCTAAGCATCTCAAGTTAGACCAAATATATCTGAGATTCAGAACCTCTTGTGCTTCATTTTAGCCCAAGTGGGAAAGGAAAAGGGAAGTTGGAGCAAAGTCTTTGTAGTTAAATTTGAGGAATAAGAGTGAGATAATAGAGGATAATCAGGCATCAGGCAACCAGGCCAATATATGGACGTGTTACTGGTGAGTGATTTCTACAGGGCCAGGAACAAGGGTCAGACATTCATAAAGCTCAATTTTCTTGCAGCTTATAAAGTAAATGACTGTAAAATCTTCCCATCTTGCTTTATGGATATGGGAGCAATTATATATATTTTGTCAATATAATCTTGTGTACTCCAAATATACACTGCTTAAAGCTTGACAGCCTATGGGTGCTGCTGTCTAATACATTATCTTCTATTCTGCTCCAGAAGATCCACAAAAGATAGCATCTTTGTTGCATCAAAGCCTTTTAAAAACATACATTCATTGTTTTTCAAATATATAATCTAATAATCATTGTAAACTATTGCAAATTGTTGCATATTTTTATTGTTTTTTTTTCTCATTCTGGAACTCAGATACAATCCCATATGATGAAAATGAGTATATGAATATGGAATAAATTATCAATTGCAAAAGGATTATTTACTATGATAAGTATTTTGGCAAGAAACTTTGGGGCAGAGCATTTAGAATTCAATCCCATAATCTTTGTCCATGCAAAACATTTATTAACTCTAAAGGTGGTTTTGTTTGAATAAGGATTGCTAAAATTCGAGCTCTTGAAAAGGACCCCTAAATGACATATAATTCAACATGCAGTGAAGCTTCTGTCTTTTTAAGATTCAGAAAAGAGAAATGGTAATGGAGCTACCAACATTATAGTCTAGGTCACATTTTTATTACAATAGGCGATCTGGGAGGGCAGAGGAAAGACTGGACAAACTGGAGAGCTGATAAATGACACAGAGATAGCTGCCTTTTTAAAAGCTTGAATCATACTCTAAAGAAGTTAAGACTCAGAAAAAAAAATCAATTCCAGATAAATAGAGAAACTCCCCAAAAGTATATTTAAGGAAACTATCACTAACAGGTAAGTTCCTTATCTAATTTTATCAAAGGGGGAAGGGGATAAAACCAGACTCACTAGAGATGAGCCTGGGGATGGCCTTCAGTCTGCCATCCCACTTGAGGTGGATAGTGATGGTATGTGTGACTATGGACACACAGGGCTCACTGGTAGGATGGTGGCCACGGAGGTGGCCAAAAATGGTTGGATGAAAAGACTGAAAACTAAAAACTTTACTCCTGCTCTGAAATGCTTACATGCCAATGCATGGAGCATGGGAAATAAGCAGGAGGAGTTAGAGATATACACGTTAGGATGCATAACTATGTTATAATTGCCATTACTGAGACGTGGTGGGAGAGCTCCAGTCTTCAAAACGGGTGGGAAGGAGATTCCAGAAAACTATAGGCCAGACAGCCTCACTTCCATCCCTGGAAAAACAATGGAGAGGCTCATTCTGGAGGTCATCTCTAGGCACAGGGAAGAGAAGCAGGTTATCAGTATTCAGCATGGATTTACCAAGGGGAAGTCATGCTTGACTAATCTAATAGCCTTCTGTAATATTGTAACTGGAAGGACAAATGCAGGGAGACCAGTGGATGTAGTCTATCTTGACCTTAGCAAGGCTTTTGACACAGTCTCCCATAACATCCTTGTGGAGAAACTCAGGAAGTATGGGATAGAAGAGCAGACAGTAAAATGGATTAGTAACTGGTTGGACAATAGAGTCCAAAGAGTGGTGGTNAAAAGGACAGCCTCTTCTCACTCATGCCCTGTGATAGGACAAGGGGGAATGGATGTAAGTTGGAGCACAGGAGGTTCCACCTCTACATGAGGAGGAACTTCTTTACTGTAAGGGTCACAGAGCACTGGAACAGGCTCCCCATAGAGGCTGTGGAGTCTCCTTCTCTGGAGATTTTCAAAACCTGCCTGGATGCGTTCCTTTGTGACCCATGCTAGATTATATGATCCTGCTGTGGCAGGGGGGTTGGATTTGAAGATCTTCAAGGTCCCTTCCAACCCCTGGCATCCTGTGATCCTGTGTGTGTGAGTTCGCACTAGAATTCTGTCATAGTATGTGCAATAATAATACGTAAAACAAATTTAATTCCCAACCTACTAAGATTTATGCATATGACTAAGGATCATCAAATTAAGTATGTATATACTTTTAGTTTAACATTATCAAAGTTTTATAAGTTGTCATAACACATTATTTCTGCTGATAATTGCATGTGCAATTAAGTAGGTATGTCTGAATCAGTATGAACAAATATATACAAGGTATACTGTGATTAAGTATTAGTGGTAAAAAACAAAACAAAACAAAAACAAACTAAAATATTCTTCAATTAATTGACCTTCTACGGAATCAGGTATTTTTTCTTCCCCCCACAATTATGATGAAAAACACAGGAAAGAACAAAATTCAATTTTTAAATACTGTATGATCATGTCTCCAAACCTCTTCATCAGAACTACATGTAGGTTATTATAAATGCAAGTTTTGAAGAGGCATCTTATACTTCATGAAAGAAGCTTAAATGCAGATACTGGCAATCAGTCAGTTTTTGTTTGGCTGCTTGTATGAGAAAAGCTCATGAGGGATCCTAAATTCCCATGGCTTCTAACTATGCTTACAAGATGCACTCATGCTTGCAGATATTCTGTGTTTTAAGTGTAACAGTGGGAGACAAGCCTGAATCTTATTCCTCATTTAATCTGAAGCAGGAGCTGACAGTAACCTTTTACATATATCCCTGTGAGAAGCAAGCACTGAAGCCCAAATTTCTTCTAGTTTCTAGTGTCAGGTTTTTTGATGTATCTTCACACTGCCTCTCATGCTATGTTAATATACAGATTGACAAAGGGTCTACAGCTTAAACGTGATGTTTTTAGTCATGGCAGTTTTCACCTATTGAGTAGTGGAAAGTTTGCTAAAATTTGTTCTCCTATTGTCTGTCACAGCTACAAACTCATTCAGATGCTGGCATTTCCTTCAAGATGCTAGCATATTGATATCTGTTTCCATTAGTGTCCCAAAGGAAAAAAAAACCCTAAAGTTATAGACTTATAAATTAATTAAGATTTTCTTTTTTATTACCTCCAGATGTATACTGCAAACTTTACTGTGCTGTTAAAATAAAATATAGGAACTCTAAATGTTCTTAAAGAGAAATAGAAGGAACTGGAAACAGCCAGAATGCTATTACACCAAATATACACCAAAAATAGCGACATTAGGTAGTAACAGAAAAAAAAAAAAGTAAATTCTTATGTGCATGGCCTGTATTTCGCTTTGTATGTGAGATTAATGACAATTAGACAAAACATAGGTCTTCTTAAATTAAAAATGTGGTATTGTTCAGCCAAAACCATGATAAACAAAATATCTAAATATGTATAAATAATCCAAATACATGACTTTCATCTTCTAACGAATTATTTTACATTTCTAATAGTTTTGGTAATTTTCACACCCCTGCCCCTTCTCTTAAAGAATAAATGTGAACCCAGTATTTTTGATGTTATTATATTGTTCTGCGGTCTTTATTGTCTACTTTTATAACAATAGGCAATGAACATGTTCTTCTGAATTGTTAGGAAAGATAAAAACATCTTTAATACGGTACAAGACTATGTAGATTTAGAAATTGTGTCAGTCTATGATATAGTCCAAATTGTCTGCTCTAAGAATTCATTATTATTTTATACTATACACCCTGCAGCAAAAGCAACAAAAAAAGTCTTGAAAACTGTTATCTATTGTCTTCAGCAATGTTGTGAACAATGGGATTAAAAGTGCTCTCCCCACATTTGAAGATATAACCAGATTGGTGTGAATGGCTGGTACTCTGGGAGAAGGTTGACATGCACGGATATTTCAAAGTCTGGAAAAATGGAGCAACAAGAACTTAGTGCAGTTCAATGAAGACAAATACGAAGCCTTACATTATGGATCTCATGCAATAGCATAGTCTGGAAACAGACTGATTAGGCAGTGGCTCTGTAGAAAGGGTCTTGATGGAGAATAAGCTGAACATCAGTCTTAATGCACCCTTACCTTGAAGGCTAACGGCATACTGGCTGCATTAGCAAAAGCATAGCCAAGGGAAATGTTTATTCCCCTGTGCTGCACTTGGTAGAATAGATGAGGAATACTCAGTGTAATTGAAGACTGTCACTATAAGAGAGACTAATAAAGTGCAGTGAGTCCAATGAAGATCTTCCAGGATAGTCAGGGTCTTGGAGCACCTGACACATGTGGAGAGGCTGAGGGAAATGGACTTGACCAACCTGCAGAAAGCTAAAAAGAAATCTAATTACAGTCTTCAACTATATAAATGATAATAGGAGAGAATATGAAGGCAGACTCTCCTCGGTGATGTGGAACAAAATAAGAAGATTAAATGGTTACAAATTGCAGGAAAGGAAATTCCTTTGTATGGTATGAGGTCAAGCCTTGGAACAGGCTGACAAGAGAAGTGTGTCATCTCCATTCCTGCCTATTTCAAAAGTTGGCTAGGTATGTACTTGAGCAAATCAAAACAACTTTGAATGTAACTCAGCTTTGAGTAAGGAGTTGGACTAGATGGCCTCCAGAGCATCTTTCCAAAATGAACTGTTCTGTGGTTCAGTTATTTAGGAAACCATTCAGTGCTAGATAGATTGTAAAAGAGTGCATGAAGTGGAGAAAGAAAGTTCATAGGTTTATTATTCCATCAGCTTATATGACTGCCTATTCATATATATTGCAGAATATGTATGAATATATTTCACTCAGAGTTGCAGGACTAGTAACTTATCTTTAACTAAAATTTTGCACTTGATAGTAGCATATCTTTGTGGTATGCTACAACTGAGGCATTTTGTACAAAATGCTTGGCGAAAGGAAGCACTTGAAATGTTTGGTAAATTCTTCAGCATTGCAAAACAAACACAAAACAAAACAAAACCAACTGGAGGGAACACTAACCCATTATTTTGTTTTCCACGTCTATGTTTTCTTTTCAAATATTTTTTTTCCATTTCACCTATTACATTTGATCAAAAAAAAAAAAACGGTGAGTTTCCATTCTATTGCAGGTAATAAAGAGTAACATATTGGAAATTGAGATAATTTAGACATATAGAGCACAGGGTTTTATGTGTAGTCTGTAATTCATTATATCTCATATAATCATACAATTTTCTCATGCATTTTGTGATGGTCTCAGTTCTGTAAAAAATGTGTGTCTATTCCCTCCATATCTTTGTAATTATTGCACAATTTTCTTCAGATTTTATGTGAAGGTGAAGGAACTGTGTTACATCAAAGTGTAAAAAAATTTTCAAGGAAAATACTACTTTCTAACCCCTTACTACATTCCTACTAATGCTTGTAAAATGTACAGTAAATGCATGCTTCTTTTACACATACTTTTTGAACATCACATCATCTATTGTATTTCAAAACATTTTATGTATAATACTATTTGCAGAAATTAGTACTAATAATACCAATAAAAATAAAAATAAAATTTGGAAGGAAAAGATGAAGGAAAAGGCAGAAAATGAAGCAGATCATAAAAGAAATTTAATTTCTGAGTTTCTTGACACTAGGCAGTTTGTATATAAAAATCTATCTTCCGTTAAGAAACTTTTGCACTGTAATGTGTTATGCTGTTTTATGGTTATTAAAGAGAGAGAAGAGAATGACAGAATGAGCACAGCCAAGTTTGACCTATAAGGCAGCATTTCTTCTTTGACAATATTACTTTTCTCTATTAATTCTAACAGCTTAAACTATATTTGAACTCTTGAGGGTTGACAAGTAAGGGAATGGGTTGTTAAATTTACGATTTACATCATAAGCTACAAAATATATACATTTAAAATGATGCAACTGCAATTACTCAAATTAAATCCCTTGAGTTAGTTTGTGAAGTCTAAATCAAAGGGAGTGTTTGAAATTAATGATTTACACTGGAGGTACGATTCTCCTTCTTTGAGTTATTGTTGGTGATTACTGAGATGAAGTCATTAATGACTGGAAAAGTCAAAGGGCTTTTATAATACGTGGTATAAGTATTTCCTGCCTATTCTGTTCTAATTGCTTCATCTTAGATTTTTTTTTTTATGGTCATGGTCTATCTTTAATTATAAAATCATACTAAATTGCTAGAAATTATTGCACAACAAGTGGATGGGAGATTCTCACTCTATTTTTATGGTGGCATACAGATGCCATCAAGTTTAGGTCTTACTTTGATGAATTTCCACTGCATTAAATCATCCATTAACACATTAATTAAATGCACAATGGGAAGCCTTGTCTTGACTTGAGGCATGAGTAAGCACAATTCCTTATGGCTAACTCCCAGTCTTTATCAGTTATAATAAATTAAACTTGCAGTAATAGCTCAGCAAAGGGCAGTCCAATGCATAAGATGCAGGACAAATCCTCATTCCTTTTTTTAATGCAGCTAAGGAGAGATCTAAGTTGCCAGGAGGAGGAAGTTCATGGCAATCATCAGAGATGTTGAAGAACAGGTTACAGAGGCAAAGGATTTGTAATTCAGGCTTAAATTTCTAAAGTGTGAGTTATCAAGAAAACTCTACACTAATATTTTCTAATATAGAATTTACATTTACAGTATCTGAGGCATTTGTGGCACAAATATTCTATTAATAGTTGACTGAATACAGGTTTTTTTTCCATAAAAAAACCCATTAGTTACATAATTTACTTGAATTATTTATGATGTATCTCTCCTACTAAGTCGGGACTGTATTTTTGACTAGTGTTAATGAGAAAGAGACAGAGGAGGCTGAAAGCTTCCCTGATGTTTTCATCAGCTGGCAGCCATCTAACAGAATTGCTCATTTCACAAGGGTGATTTAAAATAAATTAACATTGGAAGGTCTTCCTCACAGAAAATCTGTGAAACTCTAATACAGGGAAAATAATACCCTCTTTTGCTTCCTCCCTCATATATATTTAGAGAACTGTGACTTTGCAATTGAGGCTGAGACTAGCTGTGGCAGGACAAAAGACTGACAGAAGCCATTGAACATTGAATCCTGTGGGGCAAAAATGAGTAACAGATTCAGCCGAAAAAACATATTTCTAATAATACTTTACATGACTGCTGTTAACAAGTTATCAAGGAATCTTACACCCCAAGGAAGACACAAATTTTGAAAAGCCAACATGACACTTAGATTTAATACATACATGTTACATGGAGGTTTCTGACAACATGCCCACACAGATGACATCATGATGCACATAGGCCTTAGCCAGTGTAATTGGTTAAAATAGTTATTGAAGCTGCTGTCAGGGAACATTCACCAAGTGAATACAGCTGTTAATAAAACCCAATTAAAATATTTTTCTCTGTCTTGTCTCTCTTTACATATATCCAGAAAGTTGCACACTATGGATAATTAAGCTACATTTATATAGTGAAGAATTTTTCCTCATGTTGAAGTGGAACTTCCTGTGTTTCACCTTGCTACCATTACCTCTCATCCTATCACAGGGCACCACTGAAAAGACACGGGCTTCTTCTACTTTTCACCCACCCTTCAGTTATTTGTAAAACTAACAGGATCCCCTCTCAGACCTCTCTTCTCCAGTCTAAACAGCGCCAGGGCTCTCAGCCTTTCCTCATAAGAAAGATGTTCCAGTCCCTTCATCATCTTCATAACTTTGCAGCATATATACACATGTGTACTTAAATATATATATATGCATATTTAGCTGTCTGTAAGAATTTAGGCATGACTATTTTCTGTTTTGATCATGTTGCACAGAAGTATTCTTATAAGCTGCTCACAGAGTTTACAGCTTGGAGATTAAAGAGTAATAAGTATTTCATATATATCTTTGACTTTTTTTTTTCATTCCCAATAAAAATGCATACTTAAAAGTCATGACTTTGTGGAGGAAATCCACACAGACCTATGAACTCCTAGTAAATAATTGTTCTTCTACTCTTTCCTTTGATTGCTTCTGACATATAACTTTAATAAATTAATTATCAACAAAGAGAGGATAAAAAATATCTTTCTCAAAGCTTGTGTTAGTATGTTTTTCTCTAAGAATAACAACCTAGAGTACAGGAGGTTGAGAATCATCAGAATCTTTTTTTCCTTGTCTTCCCAGGCCTTTCATCAGTTTACCTTCCAAGAATTTTTACTTGCTTAACTTTTTCAGACATTCACTTAAAGCTTCCATGTGAAGACTTAGTTTATTCTAAGAAAGACTGAGATTTTAGTCAATAGTTTGCATTTCCCCTTTAGGGAAATTGTGTGGCTACTGTCTTCAGCTCTTTTGAGTTTGCCACCTCACTGATACTATAATTTGTTCTTGTCTACTGTCCCTGCCTATGACTGATACCCTGTTACAGATAATATCTTTTTTTTTTCCCTCCTCTTGATTCATTTATTTAATTATTATTATTCCTCTGAACATGCATTTAAACTCCAAAAGTTTCTGCTCAGCTCTTATCCAGAATCCCACTGCTCACTGCTGATTTTTTCTTTACTTATGTTTACTGCAAGAGCATGGTTTGTTCTTTCATTACCTAATTTGATTCTGCCTTAGGATTTGACACATTCTCCATTTCATTTAAGACCAAGTCTGAGTTCCCATTGCTCATCACTGACTGTGGGTACCAGTAGACCAGCTGGGCTTTGTTGTTTCTTTGTTGATTCTACATAGCTAAGAGTATGAGATGTTTCATATTCTGCTCCCCCTAGGTGCGAATCAACAATTGATTTGTCAGGCGAAGGCGTGATATCTAGTAATAAAATTTCACTTGACAGCTGTTCAGAAACTATCAAGGAATCTTTTACGACAGGATGAAAAAAAATTTTTTGAAGCAGAAACATGACAACTATATGAAATGCACCTATACTACACAGAGTTTTCAGATGAGTTTGTCTTCGATGCCCACAAAAATTTATTTAGAGTGACATCAGAGGTCCAAACAAAAGAAAATTGGTTGTATTGAGTGCACAATGCAATAGAGAACCCAAGCCACTTAAAAAGGGAGGTGTTAGCACCCCTATAGTCCTTCAATAAATTGCAGATATTTTCATTTTAAACGTATCTAAAATACAAGCCAGCCCCCCTATCTTTTCATAAGTAATTCTACAGCAGTTATGTACTGTGTTACAGCCTCAGAAAGATATCATCTCAACAGAAAACCTATAGATTAGCACTACACTATGATAGTGCATGCAGATATTAGTTCCATTGCCTTCCTTTCTCCTGCTCTTCCTTCTTAGCTACCTAAAAGTCATTGTCAAATAAAATATTTGTCTACAGCTCTAGCACTACAAAACCTGTACAAGTGATAACCCTCCTTTCTAGTCAGCAATTCCTGTGACCAGTGTAGTTGTTTTTAGCCAGCAATGGTAGCCTCTTTTGCCTTAAAAAATGTGATAGTACCCAAGCATGGGAAAATGAACATCTACTGACTGCTTTTGCCTAATATATTGCAAAACGTCAAACATTTTTTCATCTCTAAATGAGTGATCCATAATTTAGTAAAAACAGCCCTAGATTGGATTGAAATTTTAGTTATTCTAGTGCCCATGGGGTTGAGAAACTTTGATTCTTTTCTCTAGTAATGGGAAGGAAAGAAATCTTTTCTCAGGTGAGGTTCTGGTGAATTAATATGTACTCTCAAATAAAAATGGTGCGTTCTTCTCCAATGAAATAATGAAAACTGAATTACACATAATACAGTAAACAAAGTACCCCCACATACCTCAGAATCTTCCATTTATTCTTTGTGCTTTGATACATGAAGTTTCTAGCCACATATTTTTAAATCACAATCTCTATCAGTGTATTTTAAGAAAGCTGTACTACACTACATGTACTTCATACTTAACATATAGTATGTATGTTCATAGACAGTAATACTGAAAATAATGCTTTGCTAAAATAAGATATATAAGACACGAAGGATCTGATTTTTTACCACTTGCACATTAATGCAAATTCCAAACATTTTCATCAATTTGAATAGATACAAATCTACGGAGAGGAACATTTGAATCTGTTTCTTAATCCATGTACAGAAACTCTCTCTATTTGTGCTTTCTACTTATGCCTACACATCTAAAACATATAGAGTAATCCCAAAGGCTTTGCAGCCTTGCTTGTTGAAGAAGAGAGTGTGAAGTTTTCCAAGTCTAGAAAATATCCTTCAAATTTGAAGGATATTTATGACATAAATATATGAAGCTTTACACTTCAGAATCAGCTTTCTGAAGGATACCTGAGAGACTTTTCAGTCTCAGAAGTATGAATTGAATAGGACTGCATGTCACTGACAGAACCAGATAGAAGGTAGAAGAGAAACAGCATTTTAATTTTTACTAAGCTGAAATTGAAACTGACAATTTGTTGCATTTCAAAATTTATAATCAGGACAATTGCACCTGAAAAAAAAAGGAATTTATATTATGCTCTACAGAATTCAGGGGAAAAAAAAAAATAGCAGTGCTATCTTATTATTACATCTGGTGACAGTTAATTTCAAGAATCAAACTGTTGTGTATTGACCTTAAACTTCACAAGCCTTCCATAGCTCATGTACCATTTTGATGAAGTTTTGATTCATTTTAGCATTAACTTCTTGAAGAGATAATTAAAGGTTTTTCACTAGAAAATTCTTTATTTTGATGGCTTAGATTAGCACAAGTATTAAATAGTATCACAGAATAATTTGCAAAAGTATGCTATTATTTCATATAAGCTTAGAATGATTTGGGTTGGAAGGGACATTAAAGTCCTACAAACCCCCTGTTATGGGCAGGAACAACTTCCACTAGACCGGATTGCTCAAAGACCCATCCAACCTGGCCTTTAATATTTCCAGGGATGGGGCATTTACAATCTCCCTGGGCAACCTGTGCCTGTGTCTCACCACCCTCAGAGTACAGAAATTTTCTTACATCTAATCTAAAACTACCCTCTTCCAAGTTGAAGCCATTACACGTTGTCCCATCACTACATGCCCTTGTAACAAGTCCCTCCTAACTTTCTTAGAGGTTCACTTTAGGTCCTGAAAGGCTACTATAAAGGTACGGCTGGAGACTTCTCCAGGCTGACCAAGCCCAACTCTCAGCCTGTCCTCATAGGAGAGGTGTTCCAGTCCTCTGATCATATTTGTCGTCCTCCTTTGAACCCACTCCAACTGGTCCATGTCCTTATGTTTGGGGCTCCAGTGCTGGAAACAGTACTCCAGGTGGGTTCATCAGAGCGGAGTAGAGGGGAAGAATCACGTCCCTCAACCAGCTGCCCATGCTTCTTTTCATGCAGCCCAGGACATAGTTTGATTTCTGGGCTGCAAGAGCACATTGCCAGGTTATGTTTAGCTTCTTGTCAACCAACAGCCTCAAATCATTCTCCTCGGGACTGCTCTCAATCCACTTATCACCCAGCCTGTATTTGTGCTTGAGATTGCCCTGACCTGGGTGCAGGACCTTGCACTTGGCCTTGTTAACCTTCATAAGGTTGGCACAGGCCCACCTCTCAAGCCTGTCCAGGTCCCTCAGGATGGTGTCATGTCCTGCTCAATAAAAGTGGGGGGAAAGAAGGAACTGACATTCTAACTGTCCTTCAGTTACATCTCCAGAAACATGCACGGTCTGTGTAACATTTGTCACACCATGTGCATGGTGTTTGGCTACCACAAAGCATTCAAATGGCATTAGCTGTCAAGTCATGGGCAACTGAATTGAATCCCTTATGTATCCTAACAATGCGCCTTTGCTTGAATTTGTCTTTTATGTTAATAAAACAAACCACCTTGTGCCTTCACCTCACACTGATTGTGTGTTGAAGGACATTGAATTGCCCGACAAAAGCATTCTAGCTCATTTTATTTACCAGATAGGTTTAAGATATTTTCTCACCAATAAGAACACTGCATCTTCTATGAAGATTCCAGCACCAGACAATAACATAACCTCAAGGAAACTGTTTCCCTTTGTGATACCTGCTTGCATTAAATAAACTTTTACAGAAGGCTGAAAAGCTCAGGATTCATTCAAGTTTGGCTAGAGGAAATGGAGAAGGTAAAAGGGTCCGAGTTAGTTTTAATTTCTGTGTTGAGTTCTAATAATCAGAGGAGTCCTATTACTCTCAGAAATTACTCTACACACAATGTCATACCTGTTCATTTGTCACAAATAGTAAATAATGTTGTAAATTTTCAGTGTAAGCATTCCTTTAAAGTAAATAAAGATCAGAATGCTAATAAAGCTGACATTTTTGAAGAAGACTTTTAGATCACAATTTTAATTCAGGATGTAGTTTCTGATTTACTATTAAACAGAGAGAAGATTAAAAGCAATTTTAAAGGGATGATAAATCTCTGAAAAAATATCTTTTTTCAAATCTTTAATTCAATTATTGGATTTAAATTCTTTTTATTGGATATACAGAAGTGATCAACATTTATTTCTTTTATTGAAAGCATTTATTAAAATGATTTGCAATGCTTCTTTAGCTCTACAGTATTAAAGAAATTATACAGGATTTTCTTTGTTTTCAAGCTAAAAGGAAAATATGTAATGAAAGAGAATCTGCAGAACATGGCCAAATAGCAAACATTTTAGTTTAAAGTAACATACATATATATGCACACATATATATTTCTTTGTTCCTTAATATAGTTCATTTGTGTTTCTCTATCATATTAATACCATGCAGCTTTTGATCATTTATGACTGCTGAGGTTAATGCATTTAGTTAAAGCTAAGAACTAATTTTCATATAAGCATGTGACTATTCAGTCCCATCATTTTACAGTTGGTTTAGTGTATATGAAGGTTTTAGCATAGCTTTTGAAAGCTAATACATCTGATTTCCATTACAGAATTGAGAGTGAATGATTATTAAAAGGTGAGGGAAAATAAAGTAGAAAGTAATTTTTAAGTGACTATCTGAATTTTATTCAACTTCATTACACCGTTCTGGTGGAATAGCATAAACTGGATCTTAATGGCCAAGCTTGGGGGTGAAATAGATTTCATACACTGTGTGAAGAGCTACTGTTTTGGACTTTTATTCCCCACAAAACTTAATAGCTCAAATTTTATTTCGGAAGGGGTAATATGGAAGATAAAAGCAAACATCTTTGAAATCCTGGTAAAGTTTCTGCCTTGGTATAAACTGAAGTGAATGGTTAGAAATGCTTGTTTTTCTGCTAATTATCTGTCATCATTAATGTTTACACCATGTTTTGAAGAGGAAAAACACAACACAAGGGATTAAAATTGCCTTTGACAAAAATTTTCTTTGGTGAAATTTGTGTTATATCACCTTTCTTTCTTACTGATATCATAAGTAGAATTTTGGTAAGACTTCTGGATTAAAGCTGTTCTAGTTTCCTTTTCTAATTACCAAGTCTCTCTCTCTTATTCCTTTTCTCTTCCCCTTTGGGGAGGGAGGGGGGTTAACAGCGGCTGTTAGGTCTAAGGGGCCACCCTGACCCTAAACCGTGACACATACCATTTTCTCGGTTGTGTCAACATGATACTGAAGCCATACTGGAAGTTTTCTTACATAAAGGGGCAATAGGATGTGTGGAAACAAGTGACTAGCCTTTACAGAAGGCAAGTGTATGTGACTCTGCAAGGCTATTTGCTGCTGAAGTCCAGTGTATCTTTATATCATGGATTGAGATGCTTCACGTACAATCACAAGTGAAATTTCAGGTTCCTGGGGAATCTTAATGATGAAAGATAAGAGGACTACGGAATTTGAGCCCTTTAAGTTTGCAAAAAGTGCAATTTTGAAGACCTGAGTCTTGGGTTTAGGATCAGTGCTTTAATTTTGTTCTCCAGAGATTCAATTTAACTCAACAAAATAGAACTGTTCAGAAGCTTGATATACCAAGCCTACCTTGATTCAGAATTTTCTGTAGTGTGAAGTACTTATTACAAAGTTAGAGAACTGGCAATATTTTGCTAATGATTATATTTGGAATATTTTGATACTTGCAATAACAGCAAATCTCATTAACAGGACTGGAATTTGGTAATTCCTATAGGTTTCAAAAATAGAAAAATATTTCTATTTTTTCTAAACTCCACATTCTTCTGCTCTTTTTGCTTCAGTTCTCCTGCGAACTTTTATTCAGAAAGCATACTACGAACCTCTACTAGATGGTGTTACCTAACACTTCACTCACTTTAGTATTGTAAATAAAAACATTTTCTTTCAAGAGGGAAATTACTTGAATTCACAGATTCAATGATTTCCCACAGAATATAAAAATGTCAAATGTGATCCACTAAGCCATTTATGACATTGTATGTTCACTGTCAGCTTTTTTTGTCAAGGAATCCCAGTTCATTTCTTTATATGTATTATGCCAATTGAAAGATCAATGTGACTGACAAAAGTGTGATTTCCTATTTTATAACTTGCTGATATTAACAAAGATGAAAAATATGAAAATCAGAGAGTCATAGAATGGTTTAGGTTTGAAATGACCTGTAAAAGTCATCTAGTCCAAACTCCCTACATCGAGCAGGGAAACATTTCAGGGGAAATAACCTGGGATGACTACAAGGAGATTGTTCGTGAAACCAGAAACCAGGTTAAAAAGCCAAAGCCCTGATGGAGTCAAACCTGGCCAGGGACATTAAAAATATCAGAAAAAGATTCTACAGGTATGTCAGAGAAAAAAGAAAAACAAGAGAGAATGTGGGGCATCTCCAGAGGGATGCAGGTGACCTGGTTAATGAAGATATGGAGAAGGCTGAAATACTCAACGACTTTTTTGCTTCAGTCTTCACTGGTAACCACTTGAGCCATACCACCACCATCACAAAAGCCATTGGCTAAGTCTGGGGGAGTGAAGAATCCCCCAGGGTAGAAGCAGATCAGGTCCAGGAACACCCAGAGAACCTGAAGGTGCACAAGTCCATGAGACTTGATGAGATACATCCACAGGTCCTGTTGGCTGAAGTTGCTAGGCCACTAGGCATCATATCTGAGAAGCCATGGCAGTATGGTGAAGATTAGAAAAGGGGAAACATTAACCCACATTTTTTAAAATGGAAGCAAAGAAAACCCAGGGAACTACAGACCAGTCAGTCTCACCTCTGTGCCAGGTAAAATAATGGAGCAGATCCTCCTGGTGTCTGTATTAAGGCATATGAAAAATAATGAGGTGAACAGTGACAGCCAACATGGCTTCACTAAGGGCAAACTGTGCCTACTGTGTAATCTACATGGACTTGTGCAAAGCATTTGACACTGTCCCACATAACATACTTGTCCCTAAGATGGAGAGACGTGGACTTGATGGACCACCGGACAGGTAAGGAACTAGCTAGAAGGTTGCACTCAAAGTGTTGTGATCAGTGGCTTGATGTCCAGGTAGAGACCAGTGACAAGTGGAGTTCCTCAGGGATCTGTTCTGGGTCCAGTGTTGTTCAACTTCTTTGTCAGTGACATGGACAAAATTCTTATTTAACTTCAGTTGAATTTTTAGCTTACTGAGATTTTATTCTGATAATTAGAAGTTATCTTTTGGAAATCAAAGGTATATATTTATTACATTGTGTTTGCCTTCTATGCAGGTACAGCGAGTTATAAAGATAATGAGAGACTGAGCTATAAAGATATAGAGGGATAGATTCCCAGCTGATTTTGGTGCAATTGCATTCATTTACATCTGCTCAGGATTTTTTCCCTCCCCAGATTTTAGTTCTGAATGCTTTGTAAAACTTTCTGTACTCAGCACTGATGAAACCACACCTTGAGTACTGTGTTGAGTTCTTGGCCCCTCAGTATAAGAAGGACATTGAGATGCTGAAATCAATCCAAAGAAGGGCAAGGAAGCTAGTGAAGGGTCTAGAGCATGAGTCTTATGAGGAACAGCTGAAGGAACTGGGTGACACTGTTCTGTGTTTTTACTACAGTCCACCTGATCATGATGAGGAGTTTGATGAGGCCTTTTACAGACAGATGAAAGTAGCATCAAGATCACAGGCCCTGCTCCTCATGGGGAACTTCAACCACTCTGATATTTGCTGGAACACAGCTAGGCACACAGATTCCAGGAGATTGTTGCAGAGCATTGAGGATAACTTTGTGATACAAGTGATAGAGGAACCTATAAGGAGAGATGCACTGCTGGATCTTTAGTGGTGGACTTGTCAGTGATGGGTTAACTATTGGACTTCATGATCTTAAAGCTCTTTTCCAACCTAAATGATTCTATAATCAAACAATGGCAGATGGATCTGTCCTTCATGAATTTATTTAATCTCCCTTGAATCCATTATATACTGTATTCATTTCCTTAGGTTCCTGAGACAGTGAGTTTTATAAATTAAATGGGACAAAGGGGAAGAACTTACTACTTAGTTTTCAACTTGCCACCCACTCATTTCAATGGATACCTCATAGCTTTTATAGACAGATGTCATAGATCCCCTCACTTGCATCTTTGCTTGACTAGGCTAAATAACTCCAATTCTGCACCATTTTTTTCTTGACATTTCTGACTATGCCTAGTACATAAATTTAATTTCTCTTTCCCTTTTGCAAAATGAGAAATCAGTTACACAAAATATTGCATGAGCAAGTGCACTTGTTTAATGATGTTTTCTGCTTTATGTCTCACCTTTGACGAGGTCTAGAGGGTAATTTGGTCTCTGTGCCAATTTTACAATAGCTATGTTTTAAGGCAATCAACAGAGGAATATGATACAGTAAGTTTTCTGGAGGTATCAAAAATAACTGAACTGACATTCATCAATTTATTTTATATATGTCATAAAACAGTTGGATAAAGTTTGTTGCCTTCTTACAGTTGCATATTAGATAGCTGCAGTTTTTTTGCCTATGAGTATTACAAAGAGCAGCAGACTCAGTGAAAATTGACAGCACTGCCCTTGAATCCCTAAATTTCTTGGAAAAAATGATTCAACTTCATTTGAACTTGTGTCTCCCTTCATGTAGTAGACAGGTCTTCATAATGAATATTTCTGTATACTTTGTACTTTTATTCTTTATTTGTAACATACATCACATATCACACACATTGTTCTGCATACTGTTAATAGATTTAAAGATATATTTTATTATATTAAGATATGGCTATAATTATATGTATTAACATATATATAAGTCTAATTTTTTAACATTTTTGAGTTCATATGTCTGACCATAACATATATTATAAAAAGATCCGTTTGTAACAATGGGAAAAAATCCAAATACGTCAGTTTTTCAGAGCTACAATAGCTTTTATAATCAGTTTACAAGAGTCTGTACTAAACCCTAGTTACTATGGAAACCTGAAAAGTTTGGAACTTAAATAAATGTGTTGCTTAACAGTATGATGCTTTGATATTGAAAGTGACAAACTTGCTATCTAGTGATTAAGAGAACCATCCAAATATAAAGAAAAATAAATGAAAAAAAAAAAATCTATTCCTCTATCTCTCCCCACCCCCCAAAAAAAAGCAGAAGGACTAGAGGAATAAATGAAAAGCAGTGTCTTATAGGAAAAAACAATATTTTGCTCTCCATAAAGAAAAGCAAATTAATAACAATATCCCATAGGGTATTTGGATATTTGGTATTTCTCCTGTGAGAAATGAAATGTTCAGTGGGCAAAATGTGGACAGAGCTCTTGGAGGAGACGACGACAGTATGGCATGAAGAGAGAAAGACTTTAGTATGTCTATATGTTCACTAGCAGAGATACTAAAATAGTTTGTCTTTTAGTGCCAGATGTTCACTAATGGCACTTGACTCTGTGTCTCTATATCAGTTGACATTGAGTGTGCAGCTGCTTGATTTCTTCTGTGGTTACCTAAGGCTGAGGTATAAAGGGGACTATCTGTCTGAAACACCATCCAGATAGAAAGAAATAATGATGACAGGGTGTAGTGAATGCACAGGGAGATTTGAAGTGACATAGATACTTGACTGAAGAAGTAGAATTATATTATTACTCACATCTGTCATCTAGGACATTTTTATGCCTTTCATTACTTTGCGTGGCTGAACAGCTCTGTGACAATATGTGAAAAGGTGTACTTTAAAAATAAAGCAAACCAAAACTTAAGCAACCTGTTATTCTTCTATCTTCCAGAGTTTTGAGCTTCCTAAATGTTTTCGTTTTCTATTGTTCTTGCTTCTTTCAAAATAAATAAATAATATTACCTACTTTCTCCTATGTAGGACAAAGTCTTTTTGAACAGGAGAAAAAAAATAAAAGGAACTCCTTTAATTCTTCTAGCTCTAAAGGAAAATGTTGAGGATTCTGCTCTCCTAATCCATAAATATCAGAAATCCCCTAGGAAAATTTGAGAGGATTACCTAGAATGTGTAAAAAGTTTCCAGAGCCACATGAGTTTGATAATAATTTCATAAAGAGATTTAACCATTAGGATTCCATATTCAAGGTGCTGTTTCAGAATTGTTCAATTTATAACCTGGTTGATGTAGATCTTCAACATCATTTGGCACTTGAATCCTTTTTCTTGTTGAAACTCTTGCAGCTATTCAATGAGATATCCTTTTTGCCTTAGACTAATGGATTTCTGCCTGGGTCATTGTTTTAATTATTTAGAGTCACTGCTTTATTTTGATCCTCATCAGAAATATCTCTGTCTTTTTCTTCTTTATATTATTATTCCAAATCATTCCAGCTGTGTTGGAAACAGTTCTCTATAGTCAAAAAGAAACCACATTCAGGTAAGCAAAGAGGAAAGGAAATTTTTATAGATTATGATTTTGACGTTAGTTTGTCATTTCATTGCTAATAACCCTGGAAAAGCACAATTGGTTTTGTGGATAATAGAGTGAGGAATATTACAAAGAGGAACCCTACCCACTGATCTTAATATGACATTTCAAATCTATAAAGGTGACTCCTTAAAGACTGTCTTATTTAACAGATGAGGGATACAGCTTAGGAAAATTTTACCTCTCAATTGTGTATTAAATTAAATTTGCATTCAAATTAATCTGCACAGATACTGTATCCATTATCCGCTGTCATTATTCATTTAGCCTTCTTGTAACTTCTACAATGAGAAACATTCCTACTTTGTAATTCACCATTGTTGGGACAAAATCTGCATCTTTGTTTCCCATTTGTATTAAACTTGAAAACCGAATACCTAATCCCTTTGGTTTCCATTTTACTGTATTTTGTACTTTCTTTACCTTTTAAAAGTCTATTTCCTTATTCATTTCACCTAAAAAAGCTAGGATTTGAAGTCCTAATCTGCCTAAAGGTTACACCAGCAACTGATATATACACATTATTGACCTCATTCAGTATATTAAATGTTTATTATTCTATTATGATAAAAACAAACATATGTTTTATTTTATGTTGTAATCCACCTCCAATGGCTCACCATCCATCTACTTTTTAAACCTCCTGTCTTGTCTATTATAAGTAGCAGGTAGGAGAGAAAACGCATGAGTATGAAAAGAAAAAAGGGATGTTCCTTATAAAACCGATACTTATTTTCACTTATATGCCTGGTTTTGACAACTTAAATCAAATGACTGCAAAAATAGAAGCAGACTCCAATGGAATGAAGTTCAACAAGGCCAAGTGCCAGGTCCTGCACTTTGGCCACAACAGCCCCATGCAGTGCTACAGGCTGGGCACGGAGTGGCTGGAGAGCAGCCAGGTGGAAAGAGACCTGGGGGTGCTGATCGACAGGAAGCTGAACATGAGCCAGCAGTGTGCCCAGGTGGCCAAGAAGGCCAATGGCATCCTGGCCTGCATCAAGAACACTGTGGCCAGCAGGAGCAGGGAAGTGATCCTTCCCCTGTACTCTGCGTTGGTGAGGCCACACCTTGAGTATTGTGTTCAGCTCTGGGCCCCTCAGTTCAGGAAGGATATTGAGGTGCTGGAGCGGGTCCAGAGAAGAGCAACCAGGCTGGTGAAGGGACTTGAGCACAAGTCCTATGAGGAGAGGCTGAGGGAGCTGGGGTTGTTTAGTCTGGAGAAGAGAAGGCTTAGAGGTGACCTCATCACTCTCTTCAACTACCTGAAGGGAAGTTATAGCCAGGTGGGGGTTGGCCTCTTCTCCCAGGCAACCAACAACAGGACAAGGGGACATGGGCTTAAGCTCTGCCAGGGGAAGTTTAGGTTAGATGTTAGGAAGAAATTCTTTACAGAGAGGGTAATCAGGCATTGGAACGGCCTGCCCAGAGAGGTGGTGGATTCACCATCCCTGGAGGTTCTTAAAAAGAGACTGGACATGGCCCTTAGTGCCATGATATAGTAACTGGAGTTGGATCAGGGGTTGGACTCGATGATCTTGGAGGTCTTTTCCAACCCAATCTATTGTATTCTATTCTATTCTATGAAAGTGATATTCCTAGGCATTAACTAATGCAGAAATCAAAACTTTTATTTCTTAAGATGCTGAGCTAAGCAATGATGTTGTCAATACTTCTGGCCTATTACTTTGAATAAGCTCACAAAATCCTTTTACCTGGATCATCAGAAACAATGTAACATTAGTTAAATTCATTAAAAAATAAAATGTTTCTTAAAAAATAGGAAAAAAAGAACATCAATACTTTTTAAATGTAATAAAAAATCACTTTTTGTTCAGTAAAGGTGAAATAACAGAATTATGAGGACATTTAAACATCTGACAGCAGAGCATGGTTATAAATGTTTTACATAAAATATCAATTTGATCCAGTGAAATGGTTAATATTATAATAGAAAGCAAATATATGTTTTTGATGGACTACAGTAAGTAGGACAAAATAAAACCAAAACCAAAATCAGGAAGGAATAAAACAATATTCACATTTTCTATATTTTGAAACCACAAAAGAACCTAAGAGGAATAAAAGGAGTCCTCTTAGGAATAAAGTTGAGCATAAATTTAGAATAATGATATAAACCTGGCATGACATTCTCAATATCAAATGTGACAGAAAAAGTAATTTTAAAATATAAAGCAAAATATATTTGCAGAAACTTCAAAAGCACTGAAAAAGGGCAAGAATTTTTGCAAGTAGCAGGTGTAGAAAACAGATTAATTTTCAAATATCTTAACCAACATGCAGGTTGTAGGTTTTTCTTTGTGTGTTTGTTTGCCTTTTTTTTTTTAAGAGATACTACCAAGAGTTAGAGCCTACTAATCATTCTAAAATAATTCTCAAAACAAAAGAGAAAAAGTCCTGTGAAGAAAAGAAATGTATGTTTGTAGCATAGTAAAAAAGAAAAAAAAAAAAAAAAGCACTGCATCAGCCCACATATTTCAGTAAAGTTGGAAAGTAAATATACAGGAGTTTTAAGAAAAAAAACAGAGTCTAAAAGTTGGGATTCAACTGAGAGTTGTTCATCTAAGATAGATTTGTCTTTTCCTCTTTTAAAATTATAAATGGAAATTTCATATCAGAAACTGTCATGAGTATCCACCCATTCATATAAAAATTTCCTATCTGTGTTATTGTGGAGGCAAAATGTGATATCTTTTGCTGGAAAATATCACAAATTCCAATCTAAGACCACAGGGGTCATACAGAAAACAAGACTCTCTTGGCAAATATTTGTTTCTGTGGTACAGGTCTACAGATTAAACAATACAACTGTAGGTCTCCAGGGTAAGCTTTTATTTGGCTCCTTGATCTTGTGATGTCATTATGGATGATAAATCATTTGAAAACAAAAATGATTATGATGTTCGATGAATGAATGAGCATCCACTCATCTGTATAAAGAAAAATTAAGAAAATAAATAATGGAATTTTTGTTTTATGAAACAAACTATCTAACATTACACTGGACACAGCAGCATTCAAAATTTTTCCACTTATAGTAGCTTGTACTCAGTGAGATACCAAATTTTAAGTTATAGTTATGTACTTTTTTTTTGATGGACTACATTAAGTAGGAGGAGACTACTACTTACTGTAGTAAGTAGTGGGATACCTTACTGTGGCCTTACAGTATCTTAAGGGGGACTACAAGAAAGCTGGGGAGGGATATTTTAGGCTGTCAGGCAGTGATAGGACTAGAGGGAATGGATTAAAACTAGAGAGAGGTCGAGTCAGGTTAGACATTAGGAAGAATTTCTTTACCATGAGGATAGTGAGACACTGGAAAAGTTGCCCAGAGAGGTGGTGGAGGCCCCATCCTTGGAAGTTTTTAAGACCAGGATGGATGGGGCTCTGAACAACCTCCTCTAGTCGGAGGTGTCCCTGCCATTTGTAGGGGGGTTGGAACTAGATGATCTTTAAGGTCCCTTCCAACCCTGACAATTCTATGATTCTATGATTCCGTTTTCAAATTCCATGTTCATACATTTGTCAAGAATTAAAAGATTATACATCTTGTAAGACAGACATTATCAAAAGGTATATGGATAGTATACAAATTTTAAATAATATTATACACAACATATTTTATAAAACATATTATAAACTGCCTTCTTGAGAATAAATAACAGCAACATTTTGATACTGACAATATGTATTCCTATTCATGCTGTTCTGAGCAGGACCTACTCATCTGGTTTTAGCATTTTATTTTTAATGAAAGTTAGATAGTTTTATATTTACCAATTAAGCTTTTAAAATAATAACTACACAGTAAAGAAGATGCAGATAAGCCATATTTAAGCATTCTGTTGGTATGCAGATTCTTCAATCAGACTAGAGTTGATGACCCTGGAGGATTTTTATAATCCTTTGTTTTTTTAAAAAACAATGTAAATCCTAATTCAAAATGGGAAAAAGTCCAAACACTAAGTACCTCACAAAGATGTGACTTCTCTCCCCTAGAAGGTATCTTCTATAAACATGTACTTCTATGCAATAAGCGTATCTAAATCACATACTTTGAGACTATTTAATTCCTTGAAACAGGAGAAGTTAGTAAGAATGAAACATGGTATCTGCTGTGGGAAGATCCAGAAGAGTTAACTTGCTGATTCCTCTCTCCTATACAGGGCACAGGAAAATTTAAGTGCTTGTGTACAGTACAATGAGAAGTAATTGGAATGATCATTCTCTAAAATGTCTTTAGGCATAACAAAGAAAAACTAGAAAAATGCTGAAGACAAGGACATAATTTCAATCACACTAAGACCTAGCACTTTTAATCCTCTGCTGAGAGGATTCACAGCTCTGAATCCTCTGATGTAGGTGTCTATGCTGTTCCTTTGATGAACTAAGCTGTCTCTCTAGTTTTGCAAAGACAGGAGATTAGAGCCTCTGACCCAAGAGTGAGCAAGATGTATTCTGGGATTCAGTTGCTTAAATATAAAAACATTTTGACATTTGAGTTATGTCACCAGCTCCTGAGCTACTTCTCCTGAAGGGTATGCATCTCCTATAAAGCCCATGACATGCCTGACAGATGTATGCAAAAAGCTTAGATAACCTGGACCACCTCCAAGAGTTCTACATACCTGCATTAGGAACCTGAAAGAACACAATTGACTTTCCTGCCCTCTGCATGGAAATTCAAGCCAGAATGCTTCAAACCCAGTAACATGCCCTTGAAATCCATTTTGAAGTTTCATGAACAGCAAGAGCAGGTGTTCTTACACAAAAAAAAAATGAAACAGAATGGAAAACTACCATAACACAGGAAGGGCATTGAATGCCCAAACGACCTGAATCAGGCTTTGGTGGTGACAGTTGCAGGCTACAGTGGCAGTCCAGGGACTAGCTGACAAGGCAAGATAGTCAGTTTTGTCTCTGTGCAACAAGTCCAGGCAGGAGAAGCATGAGATGAGACCAGACAGTCCCCCCCCCAATAAGTGTGAACCAAGGCCACGAGCTGAGCTGAAATGATGCTCCAGAGCCCATGGGCAAGGGGTTGGGGGAGGCCCCACAAGAGGCTTATAAAGGACATTACAGTTTATTAGTGCCCTCGGTGGGCACTAGGTGAGGTCCTTCATGTACATGGGCACATATAAAGACTCTCCGTTATCCTTGTTGTAGCCATACCTGTATACACAAATAAATATCTGCATGTCTCTGGAATTTTAAGACATTCAGTGGAGAAAAAAAAAGAGTTAAATTCTGCTTTGAGAACAGCTCAGGAGGAGAAAAAACATGCATATAAAGATGATATTACATGTTTTAGAATGGCCAGGAACTTCTTCAAGCCAGTCAATTCTCCTTTCACTGCAAGATGATGGATCTGGTTCTAATGCACCTAGCTGAAAAGAACTATTTACTTTTCAAATAGTTAAGGACAATGACAAAGGAGCAGCAACTAAATATGAAGAGATTCATATGTTCCACCTGTGGAGAGCTAGGTATTCTCAAAATTATTTTATGAAGCATCATTATTTTTATTTTGAAAATAGGAATGCAGCAACTTTTTGAACAGTGTATTGCCTTCCACTTGGGCCACTGAAGGTCATGTGGTGAGTCACTGACAGAACTAGGAGTGATGCCTGGATTTCCTAAATTCCTCCATCCACTGGTTCACATTTAATTATCTGCAATATTTAAATGATCCTGTAAGCTGTAGTTTGCCAGTTATTCTCATTCTCTCTCCTATTTCTTTTCATCTCTCACAAGGACACAAAATTTTTTGAAAGCACACAGTATTTATAAATTTATATATACATTTGAATATATGCATTTACAATAGTTCTTACAATATCTTAAGAGAAAGCGGAAATAAACTCTTATGGCAAGCAATATTTAAGTATTGTAGAGATGGTTCTTACCTCACATTGGGAAGAAAATTTCCTAAACTTAAGGAATACCACTAGCAGGATGATCACTGAGCACAAAACATGAAGCATTTTACACACTGATATTGCCATAGTCACTATGAAACTAGTCATTCAGGTAGAACTATAAAAACAATAGTGATGATAAGCTAATGTAAAAAAAAAAAAAATTAAAATTTAGCAATTAACACGACTGTGGTGTTGAAAGTAATGTGTCAAGTGAGTATAGAATTAGCCAGGACCATCACTTTTCTGCTAAAATATTTGGGATGAGAGCAAGTCCAAATGGAAAGGAAAGAATTTAGTAAGATTAAATATAGTTTGTTTGTTTGTTTGGGCTTTTTCTCTCTTGAGGACACAAAAGGATAGTGAAGAAGAAATGTGTTCAAAAATGTCTCAAAATAAATATAGCATGACTATTTTCTTACTGAGGCATGACAAGACAAGCTAGAATACCATCAAGCCCAGGATTCAATGTCAGCTAGAGCTCATTGTAATTTCTGTTGTGACTATAGGAAATAAGTTTGCCTTCATCTTATGAGAACACAGAGAACTTTGCAGGCAGCATGGCAAAATAACATCCATTTTTTTGCTATCAGTATATGAATATATATGGGGACTAAATAAGCAGAATTTTTACTTCTCTATTATTCACATGATAGCTTTTCAAAGGAAAATTATATTTCCTTTTTTTTGTTAATTTCCAAAACTGGACATAATAATGTTAAAGTGCCTTTAACACTGTAAAGTAATTGGAAGTTTCTCAATTTTGATTATTACGTGTTGAATTTGCACATTTATGGTTTGCTTTTTTAATACCATTGGCAACCAGTTCACACATGGGTGGGTAATCATATTTGAAAAGAGCATGAGCAAACTAAGGACAGCCCACTAGAACTGACTTTATCATGATGATAAACACTTTGTCTTGTATCTCATATTGCATGACTCTCAGGCCATTGCTTGCTAAGACCATGTACTGAGGAATGACAGGCTTGTAAAAATACTGGTTTATTTTTCATATATTTGTTGGGGAAGACCAGCCTCTGTACTTGAAATTAGTCACTGCCCCAGGGAACATCCTTCTAAGAATTGCCATGGGGAACCATTGTCCATGCCAACATTTCTATCTCATTAGTGTAAGAACACTGTATTAATTTCATTTTCCTTGTGTGTATTAACAGTGACAGTGGTATCAGATACCAGTGTCACATGTCTACCAGGGCTATATTTGGAAGAAGAAAACATTTTTGTTCAGTATGGACCATAGTGGCAAATACACACAGATAGTCAAACAAAGCTTAGCTGGTGTGTTAAGGATTCTCAGAATTATTACAGTGAATAGCCAGGCATGGTATGCAGTAGAAGTTTCCTGATAAGTCTGATGACTTGTTGGAGAACTTAATTTTCCACCATGTATAGAGAAGGGAATAGAGTATTGGAGAGGCAACACTGATAGAGACTCTGTAGAAGTGTCAAAACACAAAACAAGAATCACAAGTAACATTGAGATGTAGGTACATGGAAGAGCCATCATTTTTACTTCTACTACAGAGGTAGCATTTAATTCAGACTGAAAAGATCAAAATTGCCTTGAAAATTGTACTCAATATTAATAAGCTACCAGACTGCACTTTACTCCTGATGGTGAAAGTTTATGTGGTAAAAATGTGTTTTGGTCACATACACTGTATCTACATTAATAAATAAAACATTCAAGGACCATTCTCTTGCCTTGAGAGCAAGTGCATGGTGTGTCCATAAGCTGAGCACTCTCTTTGTGCAGAACAGGGAGTCTGCATCTCCATAGACAACTGGAGACAATGCCTGGCACATGCTTCCTTCTGAGCCATACCTGGATAATGCCCAGAAAAGTTAGCTGGTCCAATCCAAAATAGATTAGGAAAGGTGCTAACATTTCTATATTATAAATTGCTGTAGGTCACTGCTCAGGTGCTTGCCTTGATCTGTTTCATTAACTGGTAAAGCCATAGGAATGAAAACAGAATGTACTTTAGGATTATCTTTCAATGGAGACTTGATCTGAAAGAATCAAACACATTTAGAGATTATAGTCCATTTAAAATAGATGCAGGTTCCAAAGCTGGGTCACTAAGAGGAATGCTGTATTCCTTAATGGTAGTTATCAAAGGCAATGCAGTTTTCAGTACTCAGTGAGCAAATATAGTATTAATATGTAGAGATATGCTGCTGTGATGATAAGGCAAATTCAGATTTTTCTCTGACCAGAAGGGACTATCTCACTCTGCAGTATTAAACAAGTTTCCAGTACAACATATGGCATAGCTTAGTAAATCAGTATGCTAGGCATTATAAATGTCCTGGCTGCAGGGCAATATTTCACTTGTTTATTTTCTCTTTCATGCCCTTCATGTGACTTAATACTCAGACAAATGGCTCATCCCGCAACAGAAATACACCTGAATTAGAACCAGACAGAGTCCACAATCACTACAGTGCAAAACTTGTGACTGTTTTGCTTCCTATCTAAAAAGGATGCAAACATGGCCAATTCCATGTATTCCCAGTGGGAGCAATTAAGATATTTCATCATCAAAGTTTGACTTTTGGAACTAGTGGGATGATACTAAGCTCCCGAATCTTCTTGAAAGAATTTTGTGGCATACTGAAGATTAATTTGTTATATTTGGCTGTTTGCTACTCAGCAGCTGGAGCTGTTTGCTGTGGTGTTCATTACTGTCATTTCTGATTGTTTTTTCCATGTTCATCACATTGTCTATGAGTGTTTACCAACTTTGGCTTAGCAGAGTGTATATTAGTATTCTGTTGGTCTAAGATATCCAGGTGATGAATAGTAAAATACTAATCCTGTAGATCTGACAAACCTTTTCCAATGCGACCCTGAGGACTACAAGATTGAAAGTACAGCATGATTTAGAATAGTAAACTCTTGTATACGGGTATTGTACAAATGCTGAAAAGCATGGATTATGACGAAGCCTTAGGTGATGCAGAAGATATCTTCTTTCACATAGTTACTGCTTGTTGCAAATAAAAATAATAGATCACTTGCTGTTCCCATCTAAAATTACACTGAATAGTTATTATAAATGAGGGAAAAGCTAATAACTCACAAAATCTGCCTTGCATCTTAAACATTAAAGCAGCTTTAATAACCACCACATTATAATAATACACAAGCAAGATGCAGGCTTTTTATATGATAGTATTGTGCTAAAAGAAAAGCATTCACAATAGTCTGTCCCTGGAGAAGTCATTATCAGGTATCAAAAAAATCCAAATGTAACAGTGACAATCTGACAGCTACAGTTGCTGTTTTTTAAAACTTCTTGGAGATGAAGTAATGGTTTAAAGTGGAAGGTTCTGTGCAATTCCTTTTCAGGCATGAAAGGCGGGAGTATCACCCAACAGGTAATTTTTATCTAAAGGTTGTGAAGACATACAGTGTTCATCCATATCCGAGGAAAGTTAGTGAAATAACACATGGTTATATGAGAGTCATGGTACAAGTTGACCAGAACATTCAAAAAATGTCCAATTGATTTATATTTTGCTGACAGTTAAGCTCTGCTATCCACTCCAAACAGCTTACGAGGATGTAAAAAAATGAGATTAAATCTCTTCAGCTTGTTGGTCGTGTTAAAAACTACTAAGATCTGCAACAGTGACTGTGCAGGTAGTATGGGAGGACGAAGAATGGTTTTCATGGGTATATGTGAGATGGTGGTCCAGTATATGATGGCATTGGTTCTGAAACTTAGCATTGCAATGAATATATAAGCAGAGGTTTTTTAAAGAATAACCCCAAACTACAGTTAAGAAGGACTTGTTAGGATGCTTAGGAAACAGAAATGCTGTGTGACATGATTTTAAAAGAAACTGAAGGATAGCAGGTGGGAGTTGGATTGTGCCTGCAGATCTTACACTAGAAGTTATAAGATTTCTATTTCTTCCCCCTGAAAATGGTAGTGGCTGTGAGTATTGTGGAAGCATTCCCGGCAAATCAATTGAGACTCAGTAAAGACTATGCAGACACATGGTTTTATGTGGATAAATAAAGATGGTAATGGATATTCAAACATGCTGCAGTTTATAAGGAAGAAGTTTCTGATTGTTCATGATAGAGAGCATGCAACTAACAAAATAAAATATATTTGGACATGGGGTCTAGGAATATGAGGCTTGAGAATGTTTTGTACATAGGAAATGTGGAAGCAAGAAAAAGAAAAACTAGATTGCAGTGCAAGAAACAAATGTGTTTCATCACATTTCCCATAGTCATTCATACAGATTATTTGACTATAACAACTTGAATAATGTTGCTTTCCAGAATTCACCCTTAGCTCAAGTGAAACCTTTTGGTAACACTAAAGCATCATATGTCACTAACATTTTATTAATTCTTTCAACTGAAGAGACAATTAAATCTCAGTTGAAAAAGGGCATATTTTACTCTATGGCACTAATACCTCAAAACAGAAATACCCAAATGTTACTGTGTAGTCATAGGAAAGAAATCCATTGTCTTCCTGATTGCTTTCAAAATAGAAATGGAAATTGTTTTAGAAATACCTGAGAAAGTAAAAAGATCTCCAAAAGAAATTATATGCATTTTAATTATATGAGTTGCAGAAGATAATGATGTACTTAGTAGTGAATGCAAAATTAGTGATATTCTAGCTAATTTCTCAACTTTTTGTAGACTGTACCATATAGCAAAATATGCTACTGATAATTCATCATCTTATCTTGAAGGTTGTGTAGCAATGTTATAAATCTTTGTCCTCATTTGCTAAAACTCATTATTTAATTTCCACATCTTTGAATATAGAGGGATACTGAAGTATGTTCATGTTAAAGCATCTGAAATGTGTTTTATCATCAGTTAAGTATTGTATCTGAATGTTAAATAAAGAATAGATCAGACACATAGTGGAAAGTGGAAAGTCAGAAAAATTGTCCGGATAACCATGTCCAGCTATTTCCGTGAGGTCTGAAATCAGTAATTAGGTTTTATGAACCCGAAAGGGACACAGAGGAGACAAGGCCATTACAGAGAATGCAAATGAATCGTCTGAGTTCTTTATTGTAGAAGAAACTGTTGAGGTTCTTGAGTATGCTATTTTGGGAAGCTAGAGGGGAGGACAGGGTGTGACTTAACAGAGGATCTGTCTGAAATCAAAGTTATCATGGAAGTGTTGTGGTATAAAAGATTGAACAAACAGTAAGAATTCACTATGACTGAAGATAGTTATGAAACTTGTCTTAAGATTCCCGTTATGTCTGAAAGCCAGAGGGTAACAAATTTGACAGTAATCTTAAGAAAAGCCTGAGGTGAACAGCAATGTAACTAGACACTTGTAAAGAATTGTGGACACCTGGCTAAATTTGACTTATATCTGGGAGGAGCCAACATGGCTTGTGTGAAGTCCTGCTTCAGAAAATTCTTAAAGATTTTTAAAGATGTCAGTAAATTTGGATATGATCATGTGTCTAATAATAGTCTTTCACCAAGTGTTTTAAGAAAATTAAACTTCCATAGGAAAGAAGAAAGCATTAAAAAAAAAGGAATATCATACTTGTGATAACACCGCTTCTTCATTCACTTGCATGCTTATGACACCAGTGCTTATCTTTCTACCTTGTTTAGATGGAACTGCCCCTCCGCATGTGTCTTTAATGCACATTTCAGAGGTACTGAAGTTTTATAATTTAAAAGGACTTTTAAGAGGCAGAAAAGATCCATGCAAAAATCAGTGAAACCCAAAATATATGATACTTATATTGAGACTTTTTTTTTATTTATTAGGAAATTATAAAATGTCAAATAAACAGGAAAAAAAAAAGCATAAAGCAGTAATCATAAAAAAAGGATTTAAGTTTCTGATAATTTCCAGGTGAAAAGTACTTTTAAATATTCTATTTCAGGTACAAAGTGAGACATTTTTGTTTCAGGCAAAGGAGCTCTAGCTGAAGATAACATTTTTGTTACTCACAAATATTCTGGGCACATGGGCTATTCAAAGCACGGAGGTGATCAAAAAGTGATCAAAATAGATGGAGGCTGCATAACTTCTAAAAAGTAACTGTGTCATTACCACACAAATCTTGGCAGTTTTGTCACTTAGTTGAATCGCTCAGCCAATTATACAGGAAGGTAATATATCAGTATTGAGCAATAGCTACACAGTGATACTGTAAAAAACAGCAATATAGCATAGAGGCTAACATGCTTGGGATAGCCAGAGATGCTAAGAATCTGTATCCAAACAGTAACAGAAAGCCTGATGCAGTAACTAGTATGACATCTGCAGAATTAATAATAAGGTAGTACAATAAAACCCTCTATTTTGTACTGTCTTTTTCCCTCTTTTTCCCTCTTTTTTTTTTTTTTTTTCTTCAAAAGAGAAAATATGTCTGAATAGAGAATGGTAGTTTAAATAATTATCCCTAACAGATAACAAAATTTTAAACAAACGTAGTAAAAAAACCCCAACAAACCCAAACCATTTGCTAGATATATACATATTCAGAATGAAAACTTTCCATATGAATTCTGTGAGAATGTATGTAACAGTAAAATTCCCCATTGTCCTGGTTTGGGTGAAAACAGGACTAATTCTGTTCAGTGATTTTACCTTTCAGCTCAGTACTTTTAANTTGGGGAGGGAGGGGAGTTAACAGAGAGCGTCTGTTGGGTCTTAGGGGCTGCCCTGACCCTAAACCACGACACCCATATTTTCTTTCTTCAGGTTCTTAGGCTGGTACTGACCATTTTGTATGCAACCAGTACCTTTCTGCCTGTTCTTTTTGTTCCTTGCTCTGCACATAGGCTCTCCCTTGTCATAGTGCCACCCACAGATTTGCATCCTTACTATTTGCAATGCCCATTTTTGTCTGCCGTTTCTTGATTGCCCATCAATTAATATGGCTGCTCAGGTTTGTTCCTTGTCTTTGTTTCTGCTATGTTTGTCTTAGGTTTGTGTCTCTATGCATATTTAGTTTATGGCTTCCACCTCTTCCTCAGTATCCCATTTGACAGGGTTCTTCATCAGACAATCTTAATGGAATAAATGTTCCCACAGTCCACATACACTTCTTGATTAGTGTGAGTGAACAGATTTTTTTCTCATTACTGTCTCTGTTATTTTATCAATCGAGTTTGTGTTTCTATGAGGCCACACCTCAACTATTGTGTTCAGTTTGGGGCCTCTCACTACAACAGACATTGAGGTGTTGGACTGCATCTAAAGAGGAGCACAAAAGCTAGTACGGGAGCAGCTGAAGAAACTGGGGTTGTTTAGCCTGAAGAAAAGGAGGCTCAGCGCAGACTTTACTGATCTCTACAACTACCTATAAGGAGATTATAGAGAGGTTGGTGTTGGTTTATTATCCCTAAGAAAAAGTGACAGGGCAAGAGGAAAATGCCTCAAGTCATGATGGAGAAATTTTAGGTTGGATAGTATGAAAAATTTTTTCACCAAAAGGTCTGTCAAACACTGGAAGATCCCTGGATGTATTTAAAAGGCATATAGATGAGGCAGTTAGGGTCATGGTTTAGTGGTGGACTTGGCAGTACTGGTTTAACCATTGGATTTGACAATCTTTTAAGGTTTTTCCACCCTAAATGATTCTATGATTTTATGATTATATGGTTCTGATTGTTTTCTTGTTTATGGATTTTCCCCTTTTTTATTACTCTTTTTTGCATTGAAAATCTCCTTAACCATGTACCCTAAAAGCAGCAGACACTCCATCCTTCCACGTATCCTCGTAGTAGCATTATAGTTACTTAAACCATTTGATTCCATCATGTCTCGCATCATGTCCATGAATCTGGGTTAAAAAACCTGCTTACTAGAATATTACTACACAGTGACAAAATTGGAAAAACTTTGTATTTCACAGCATATCCATTGCTTCAAATTTGATATGTCTTAATATTTTTCTATGATTAGGCTGAAGTGGAGCCTGGAATTTTGAGAGACACTCAGAACTTACTAAGGAACTCCCTTTGCAGTATCTGTTGCTCCATGGCAAGAAAAATAAGAGATTTTAAGCAACATTTTAAGGTACACATTTTAGATAGGATTGTGCTTTTCTTGGGATTACATATCATTCAGCACTAGTCAAAAAAATTGACAGAAGCAGTTATAAATATCATTTGCAAAAATGTGACCATACCCATACAATAACTCATTGAAACTATGTTGCTAGGAAGAACTGTTAACCATATGCATTCCCATACACATTTTCCCCAGTATGAAGGGGATCTGAATGCATCTCATTTTACCACAGAAAGAATGTGTCAGCTCCTAAAATCTTTATTGTTAAGAAGAAAGTGGCATGCAGTGAAATCTAGAGATGTAAAGCATATATAGATTTTTATTTCTGGAAAAAGTGGTGATAGAAGAAAAAAAAATTCTTATCGACAGATGACTATACAAGATTTTATAGATATTTGTTTAAGAATATTTTAAAGAGAACACCAAGCCCAGGAAACACTTTTTTTCCTTGTTAACACGTGATCTTGTCTTTATATATTTCATCCTTTCTTTGTTTCAAAATAATACTTTGTGGTTATTACATACTGAAGGCTGATTAAAGTTGCTCATGATAAATAAGGGGCAGAGCAAATGACCTGTAATACATTTCAATTCCCTCGGCTGTAATTCATCAGTTCCTATTAATAGTATCTGGATGTCTTCTGCATGTAATTACATGTGGATACATGCAGTTACAGGTTTTGGTAGTGAAGAAATATTTTCAAAGGCAATATATGAAATGCCAGCCAAAGACTCTAGAATATTAACCTAATATTCCTTTATTTTCAGGAACTTCTGTGCTAGTTCACATTGGCATAGCAGATTTTTACTTCACAAAAATCTGTAGTGAATATAATACTTCTTTTGAGATAGTTCATAGTTTGAGGATACTTTCCAGATACAGGGAAGTGTCATAAAAGAAGGAACTGAAGTAAAACTACAGTGATCCTTACATGTTTTGTAAGGGAAATATGCTGCTGCAAAATCATAGCAATGTTAAAATAAGAAAACCCAGTGGGAGAAAAGCAAAACAAAGCAAACAAAACAAACAAACAAAAATAAATACAAGGAAACTGACACACAATATTCTATCGTTAAAACGGGTATTTTTAAAATTTTTTTTTAAATTCATTATTTCTGTAAGGGATGGATTTCAAACTCAGGAGACAACTTAATTGATATGAACCTGCTTAAAACTAGAAAAACTCTGAAAGAGTGTTAAGAAATTCAGAGAAACTGTTCTACTTCTTTATTCTCTTACTAATACTAGAGCATGAGTCCTGAATACTGTATTAGTGTAAAATTCACTAGTAGATATGGAGTGAGCTTTCTGCACAGCTGACTTTATCACATTAATGAGTTACATTTATCATTGTTATGTATCAGTTCTATGAAAATACGTTATTTAAATAATTAAAATCTCAATGGGACCAGAAGTTTCACTGAAACTCATATAAGCAATATGGGCATCAGTGTCTTTGCCTCTGAAGATACACTAATACATTATGTTATTCTTGGATTTGATTCTATGCTTTAAGTTTTCATCTGCCATTTTGTGAAAGTTTCATTTCCTAGTCTGGGCATTGCACTGGATTCCAAAACCTCCAGCTCCATTAAGGTCATTGGTATGATAATATGATCAAGCAAGTTCTGTTATGTTTGTTAGATATTTTCTAGTCTAAAGAAACTTCTGTTTAGATAGCTTCCTTTTAGTGCAGTAACAGGTGTCTTCTGTGTTCGTTTCCTTGAATAAAGAAATTACTAGCTTGCTTTCCCATTCTCTTCATTCACTTTGTGACCACCACTGTCTACACAACTGACATCTCTTTGAACTCAGTCTGTGAAGGCAGCAACTAATTAAAGAAAAGGCAGCAATAGTGGAATTAAATAAATGGTATTTATTACATACCTGTGGATATTGCAGATCACAAAAAAATTATTTAGCTACTTGCTTGAATTTCACTCTTGTGTTTTTTTTTTCCTCAGGAAATTGAAACTACAAAAAGATATATGCACAGAAGCTGAGACTCTACTTTTCTAACTTAGAAATCTTGAAGTATAAAGTCATATGGGGTCTATATTCTTAATAGATGTATAAAATAGATGAAAATAGATAAAAATAGATGAATAAAATAAAAATCTCTAAAGGATGATTCACCTCATCATAAAATGACATGTAGAAGTTAAGTAAACTGTCACCAAAAAATGAGGTAACTTGTATTAGCTATGGGTTTCATGGCAACATAAATTGAAGTAAGACTATGTTGGCTTTGGAACCAATCTTCATCTGCTTCCGCTTATGTCCTTCCACTTTCTCCCTTGTAGTGGCACTAATAGTCCCATAGTTCTTTGCTGAATCAGACCTGTTTGTTAATATTCCTGAAAATGAAATCTATAGAAGTGTTTTTTCTTCACCTAAGTCAGGGTGCTAGTGCTGCACAGCTCCTCCCACTGAGACTGAGGAAGGCAGGACCACTTTTTGGAACAAGATGGTTGTATAATGTGGGCAGAGAGAAGTGGGACTTCCTTTTTCAGCAGCAGCAGCTAAAACCCAGTTTTGAAACTGATCCATTTCACAGTACTCTTCATACACTGTAGTGCTTGCAGAAATGATGGACCTATAGAGATAGAAGCCAGAAACAGCTGGAAATGAGGTGCCAGTGCCCAGAAGGAGCTCTTTTCCAAGGCCTGATACAGATCGTAGAATTACAGTGGTATATGTTGAGCCAACACAGGCTGGAAATAAAAATTGACATATACACATTCTAAGTATTAATATATCTATAAGCTATAAGCATTTGTATATCGTAACTTGCTTTTGATAATGTGTAATAACTAAATGGTATTCTGCTTAAAATGAAATGTCAAGAGTTGATCAGAATGAGGAGAGATGACAACTCAGTTACCTGGTTAATGTAATTAACCACTAGTATTGGATGTGCAGGTTAGCACAGATAAATTTTCACTGCTTTTGCTCTGATAGATGAGTTCTATGGACAATTTTCTTGTAAGTCTTGTCTGGAAAATCATTCCTGCTACAATTAGAGTATTTAAAATAATCAGCAATTAATTTTATTTTATGTTGTAAAGTCAGAATAAACTACAGAGCCAAAAATGCATATTTCCATTTCTAATAGTCCACACTTTAAAAACGATGTAAAAATTTTCATTAATAGCTACTATTAATAATGTATTCTTTGAAAACAAGCAATTAACCTGTTTATTTTTATACATTTGGGACAATAAAATCCAGAAAACTATAAAAATAATATTATTTTCTCAACTTTATTTTGTAATGTATATTTAGAGGCTGAAGAGTAGTATTGAGAGATTGACAACACACTTCACCTTATACAGGGAGAGGTAATTATCCCTTGTCGATTAGACACTAAATCACTGAGCTACAAGCAGCTGGTGATGCATAACCATCATTATAATTTCAGACTGTTGTACCATTTCTCCTAGTTTTATTTAGCAGTTTTAAAGGCAGGATAAGATATTTTTATGGCAAGAGATTTAGTGAACATGTGGAAATAAAAAAAAAAATGTAGATGAAAGGGTACTATAATTTTAAACTGAGATGATGGTTATGCACCACCAGCTGTTTATAGTTCAGTGATTGAGAATCTAATTGACAAGGAATAACTGCTGCCTCTCTAAACAGGGTGAAGAGTGCTTTTGATGTGATAAGGTTGGAGAATGGCCACATTAGGAAGGACTTAAACGTTTGACAGAAATAACTGTCTTTTCCTTCTGTTTAATAGGCTTAAAATTTGAGGCTTATTTCTGTTCTGGATTGTATCCTTATATATCTGCTGATGTCAGTGTGGTTTGCCTTTGCATAATGGAACCTAAAGAGGAGAACTGACTTCACATGCATGACTGAAGTAAATGCTACACTTGTGATGTATTTGCATGGTAGTCTAACATCCCAATCAACTACAGACCTTATTTGTAACTATGCTGAAACCTGAGAAATTCTGCCTAAGTCAGTGCAAAGACAGAGGTGTCTACAACATTATGTGACAAACTCTTCTAAGTTACAAGAGTTTCTGGTTGATACTTGACAACAAATCTCTCAAGGAAGTCAGGTTGCCATTGAAAGAAAATACCACCGCATCATCTAACAGCACAATTTGAATACTCATTGAACTAAGGTCCTAGGAGCATTTAAATATTTGTCCAGATATGACATTTGAGAATGATGTAAAAACTAAAGTGAAAATATTCCAGTGACAGTAAGGACAAATACCTTAAAATTATTTTTGGGGGTTTGTAGAAAAATAACATATTTCATAAAGGCCACTACCATTTTGCAGTCCTGAAAAAGCTATGTAACAGTATTTCATGTCTTTGTGTCTGACTTCCTTTTGAAAAATTTTACAGTGGGAGAAAAGTATGAAAATAATAAATTCCTACAAACTTCATAGAAGGATATGACCAGGTGAGGAGAAAGACCTACAGTGATGAGTTCTATAGTTTGTCAGAAATTTTACTTGAAAGACATCACTGGAGGGCCTAATTTCAATTTCACTTATTTTCAAATTATAGTTTTTGAAGATTTTATCCTATCACAGACTAATAATCCCTGGGTTGTCTAATGTATAGAGCTGACAAATAGGTGCGTACATTACATAGGATATACTACAATTCTTTCATTGCTGATTTTTCCGGTGTTTACTAGTCAGCCTTTAGTCCTTGTTTTGCAAACCTTTTCCTTCATAACTGAATCACTGAAGTTGTCCTTCTATAGAGAAATTTTCTTGTCCTACAGACTTTTTCTCTCTTTCCTCTAGCTACATTCACAACTGTGCCATGTAGAGCAATATTCCTGGTCTTTAATATTAAGCGTATTGCCTCTTAGTCCTTCACATAGTAGTGGAACCTTAGACAAATTTTCCATTAGGCAACTAAATATCTTTTTTGACATCACGACATTCCAGTTATTTGCTTCCCATTGATTAAGTGCCCCACATTATTTTTCTCTCTCTTTGGTTTATTGCATTTCTCAAGCACACAGATTTTTATCAAGTTCAAGACATGTTTTTCCCTTCAAAACCAGAATGCATAATAAATAAATGTGTCTGAAACTCTGAAAAACAGAATGAGAAACTCTCATAGCAGAGTTTTCTACAGTAAAGGTACAAGTCTACCTCTACCTTTGCAATGAAAGGTGCTTCTTTGGAGATTAATAAGATAATTAATTTCTTCAGGAAGCCACATGATTTTCAACTCCAAATGTAACATACATAACTCTGAGCTTGCTTTAATTAATATATACAGCACCATATGTGTATGTGCACTATATACAATGACCTTAAACCATATGTAATCTTATTCATAATAGTCTATATGAAAAAATAAATCCCTACTAAAATAAAATCTGATATGAAGTCCTCTTTCTGAGGGAAGGATGAAGGAAAACTAACACACACGGTGATAGTCGTGCAATTTTATTCACTTATAGCAAGGATTTAGATTGCAATGTAAGAACCTGTACAGACTCTTCATAATTGTCATAAGTATTCCTTATGGTTATCCTAATTATCTCACTTGTTTCCAAACTTCAGGCCACAAGTTTAATTCTAAATAAGAGAGATTAGTGACCTAACACTCACTTGTTTGAATTCTCTGATGAAGTAGCAGTTTCTCATCACAGTGTCATTGCTAAAGGCTTATTAGAAAAAGGACTATGTGATGAAAAATAATAAAGTGAAGCCATTGACTCTCTTTGTTATCTAAACAGTTGTATCATCAGTTATAAAAATCTGTTGAATTTTTCAACCAAGAGCTAGATCCCTAGGTGAATCCAGGAGGTCTTTCATGGAGCTGAGGAAGAATGGTGAATTAAACTCTGGGGAGAGATTCAACACTACACTGCACACATCACTTGGCTTATGAACTGTAAAGAATAATGCAAACTGAAACTTACCAGAGGTCCCTTCCAAGCCCTTCCATTCTATGACTGTATGATCATTGCTGAATTCTGCAACTCTTACTGTAATATTTTACAATTTGTTGTTGTAATATTTGCATATTAACTTCTTAATTAATCATGAGTTTTCTTGTAAAATGAGGCTGCAGGTAGGGTATCGTGCAGTTATATATAAATAAGACTTCTAAAACATTTTTATTAAAAAATAAACAATTACACTGAAACTCAAAACAATTCTACTTTCATCTTTATACAACATTTGTGTCCATCTTAGATAAAGTGTGATTCAATCTTAATCTGCATTTTTTGTCTACTTACTATCATTTGTGAGATTAAAATGTTGATTTTCCTTCCAGGATACACTTTTAGAGAACAAGTAACATTCTTTGCCTTCTAGCTGACAAGTCTACAAGGACATACATTGATATAAGATGTTAGCTGTCACATTCTTACTCTGTTATCCTAATGAAAAATCTAGTGGATGGTGATTCTGACCCAGATGCAAGATGTTGATGCTTCTTTAAGACATTTTCTACATTATTGCTTTGGGAAATCATTGGTTTTTAGATTTAGACAGCCTATAGTGCATTGCAAAATGTTTGCATGAAATCCAAGGACCTATCAAAATGAAGCCAATCTACTGAGATAAATTTATTAAATATACCTTTTCCACAAGATGTTTCTGTGAGATTTTGTCATCCTTTTGTCATCATTTTGTAAGTAAAACCCTTAGAAGGTAATCAGATAGGTATTTCAGAAGTCACCATTTTATTTCCTATTCAGAAAACATAATAAAAGTCATTGGGGAGGAACACTGAAGCTGAAGAACATATAAGGGAAAACCCAGAATACATGATAATTTTGTTGTCTCCTAAGCCAGCATGAATGTCACAAAAAGATGTACTCTGATTTATAGTTCTCTGAATCCAGAAGCATTCCTTCTGAACACTGCTAGGGGAACACAGAAAGGTATCAAACTGAATAACTTACTTTGCCACTCATGAGAAAAATGTGAGACAGAAGAGGTAAAAGACTGACATTGCTGTCTCTCTACATACTCTCAAAAACTATACATGCCTCACACTGCAATCCTCATTCTCCATACTCCAGAGAGTTCCACTGAACAGTGGTGGTCTCTGTCAAGCTCTGTTGTTTTCAACTTCATAGCTTACTAACCTGCCAGAGGACCCAACCAGCTTTGATTAGATTTATCATCTCTCACATTTCACCCTTTCAGAATGGAAATTATTTTACACATCAATAAAAATTTTATGCATCTAACATAATAACTGAATTTAAAACAAATTCTGCATCAAATATGGGGGAAAACTCTCAATGAGTCATCCTGTTGATATGTACTTTATTTACCTGTGGATTTCCTGAAATTCTATTAAGGCTGTTTAGTAACTCTAAATTTGCCTAAAATTACAAGTCTGTGTGTAAAAAATTCTTCATCTGTGTTGACAAGTCTGGGTCAGTAAGCTGGTTCACACCCGATCTGAGCTTCAGAAATATGGTGCTCTTTCACACATAGCCCCTGAGAATCTTAGGTACTAGCAGCCTAATGCGTGCACCACTGAGCTTCACACAGAGGCAGCAGGTTGGCCACTGGCATTGTTGATGACAATGATGCTGTACACATAATCACGGAAGAACAGATTAATTGACTTTTATGGGAGATCTGGAAATCATCTAGTCCAAATCTCTTGCTCAGGACAGGGTGACAGGGTTACCTAGAACAAGTTGCCCAGGACAACATCCAGGGTTTTGACCATCTCCAGGAATGGGGACTCCACAACTTCTCTCTTGAGAAACCTATTCCAGTATTTGATCATCCTCATGGTAAGAAAAAAAAAAGATGTTTTTTTGTTTAAGTGGAATCTCCTGTACTTCAGTTTGTGCCTGTTGCCTTTTGTCCTTTTACTGGATATCATTGAAGAAAATATCCCTTTTCTGAACTCCTTCTCTGTTTTCTTAACTCTTTTATCCCTCTCCATTATGTATTTTTATATTGTGAAAAGATCCCCCTGGGTTTCTTTTCAGCTTTACCTTTTAACATGAAGAGACCAACAATTCCAGCTCTCTCAGACTCTCCTTCTGTGAAAGATGCTCCAGCCACTTAATCATCTTTGTGGCGTTTCACTGGACTTACTCCAGGAAAAAAAATGTATTTCCTGTATTGGGGAGCCTAGAACTGGACACAGTGCTCCAGGTACGTCTCACCATTGCTGAGTAGAGGGGAAAGATCATCTTCCTCAAAATGCAGGCAGTGGTTTTTCTAATGCAGCATAGCATGCCATTGGCTTTTGCTGCAAAGACACTTTGCTAGCTCGTGTTTGATTCATCCATCAAGACTTTAAGGGTATTCTCTGCAAAGCTGCTTTCCAATCAGCTGGGTCCCAGCCTGCACTGATGTTCTGGTTTATTCATCGTCAGGTTCAAATAGGCATTTCCCTTTTCTGAACTTTATGAGATTCCTATTTGTCCTGTTTACAGACATCATTTTTTGTGCTTTTCAACACTTATCATGCTACAGAAACCCACCAAAAGGATTATTTAATTTCAAATATAGAAACAATCCTTAAAGCAGTCACATTTCTTGCACAATGGACTACTAACAGATGTATCACTTTGCTGCTACTCTCAAAGTCTCATATGCTTAAAATCATCAGTGGTTTCATGTACTGTGACAGTTTTTTATGTTTTGTTGATGGACATACAGTATATACAATATACTCTAAAATCTGATTGATTACTTTAGTCTAGGATGGTACAGGTATGTGAACACTGAATGATAACTGACAAACTATATCCTAAGATCAATGCTGTAAATCAAAGAAGTAACTTTGTCTGACATACAAGAAAAAAAAAACAAACAAACAAGACAACTTCTTTAATTAGAAACAAGACAACTTTTTTAATTAGAGCCTGAGAGCCTGATAAAAATATCAAGGTTAAACCATGGAGGCTAAACTTAAAAGCCTTGGTAAAGAATACTGAATCATCTCTATGGTTCTGACTCAAAACTGTAAGTCATCATGAATTTACAAAAATAAAACTATTTTATACTTTTATCAACCTGCCATAATTTACACAAACTGCACATATTGGGAAACATTATAAAATTTAATTTCCAAATAAATGGAAGGAAGAATGTCTACTAGATGTCAACAAAATAAACATAGCACTAGACTGAAAAGGACAATGTTACAAGTTTGGCTGGCACAGGGGCTTCCAAGAAATAGGAAAAAAAACCAAAAATGAAACACACAAACAAATAGAAGTTCTATTTTGCAAAGGAAAAACATCACATAGTAAAATGGAATAATGAACTGAAGTCATCTGAGGTCTGAAAATAAATTTTCTTTGTTGTACACATACAATATTGTAACTAAAGGTTAATAGTACATTTGCATAAATAACAACATCCATTTATTATCTATCTACAAAACTGTCATAAAAAGTGCATGTCATTCATGTTATGCAGCTTCCTCACAAAAATATTAAGGTTGCAATTGAAAAACAATGCTCATAATGTCTAAGACACAATATTTTGGCAAATGCCTTACATGAAAATATGTTAATTAATACAAGCTATTTTATTCTGATAGACATTTTATTAAGCTTGGATGATTGCTGAAATAATGAGATGTACATAGAAAATAATTTTATAAAAAATGAAATAATAATTTTTCAAGATTTAGTGTTAATCCTTTCTTTACATACCCAGTTTTCAAGCTGAAGACAATGGGGTGGCAAGAAAGGCTATGAAATTGTTATGTTACATTGATACTAATGTTGACAAGATATTTTGGGTTTTAATTTACAGATACTACACAAAATATATACATCAAAGAGAAAGGATTTGCTCTAAATTATTACTGTACCAAAGCAACTCAAATTTTCGCCAAATTATTAGTATAACCAAGTCACTTGACTTTGTTATACTCAAGTATAACAAAGCAATAAATAAGCAATTATTGTCTTGACTTTTACTGTCTTCTGGAATTGTATGGAAAACAATCCTAAACCTTTTCTGTAGTTTCCTCTATACAGGAATGCAGAGCACTCAGGATTTTCTCATAGTTTAATGAGTTGGATTTTTTAGATTAACATAGTTGTATTATCACTATATATACTTATGTTTTATTAAACAATAAGACAAAAAATTCTATACAGCTATTATGCTGTCTTATTTTAACCATAGACTTATAAGTTCAAGTGAAAAGACATTACCTTTTAAACATTATTTTTTCCTCAACTTTTATGCCAATATTTTGGGATCATTCAGGAATCAACTTTCTTCACTTCAGTTTTTCTTCTGTTAATCCATATTATTTTATAACCCTAAGACTTCTCAGGTTTTGTTTGGTTTGGTTTTGGTTTTAATATTGTATCACATGTGTATGAATTTTGTTCCATAAATCCATGCTATTTATGAAAAATGACTTTTTTTAAAAGTACAAATGTATTAGACATGAATACAATAGGAGTGTTACTGTTCTTACTATAAAAACATTAAAAAAAAAAAAAATAAAAAAAAATTGGTCAATGGTTGCATTCTCAGCAAAGCAAAGCAAACACCAAGACATAGTCTTGGTTAAACAAGGATTTAGCACCAAAAAAAAAAAAGTACTAATGTTTTACATTCCTTACATTAAATTGAGCATTAGGAATTTGCCATAACATTTGGAAAATTAGTCTATTTTTAAAGAGATATACAACTCCAGTTATGGAGTCACAGCAATGGAATCACTAACAACTACAGTTTTTGCCTTGTCAATCTGCTGAAGTCACTAGACATTCAAGAAAAGAGAAGTACCCAATAAACATATTACCAGTTTTTGCATAACAATGTGAGATTAATAGAATTAAGATTAAATTAAGAATTCAACCTAACTGTTTTGGAATTTTTATTGATGACCTGGACATGGGGATTGAGAGCACCCTCAGTAAGTTTGCTGACAACAAACTTCTGATCAAGTGCAGAAAGACTCTATGGAGGGACCTGGACAGGTTGGATCAATGGGCTGAGGCCAGTCATATGAGGTACAACTTAGCCAAGGGCTAGGTCCGGCATTTCGGTCACAACACCCCAGGCAACTCTACAAGCTTGGGGATGAGTGGCTCGAAAGCTGCCCAGCAGAAAAGGACCTGGGAGTACTGGTGGACAGTCAGCTTAATATGAGTCAGCAGTGTGCCCAGGCAGCCAAGAAGGCCAGCAGGATCCTGGCTTGTATCAGTAATAGTGTGGTCAGCAGGAGAAGGGAAGTTACCGTGTCCTTGTGCTCGGCACTTGTGAGGCCTCATCTCAAATACTGTGTTCAGTTCTGGGCCCCTCATTATAGGAAAGACACTGAGATNTGGGTTTTTTTCAGGTGTTTGTTTTTTTTTTTTATATTATGGGTATGGTTGGACTCAGTGATCTAGGTCCTTTCCAAACTTGTGATTCTGTGATTCTACCATTCAGCACATCTCACATCCTTTTAATTTCTTATTGAAATAGAAAATCAGGAATCTTATCAGAGAAAAATTCTTATTAGAAATATCTCCATTTCCAAAATAAATGTTTGGATTATAAATATATGCATAGTGATATATCACTTTTGCCTTGGAAGTGTACAAAGAAAATTAGATCTATTAGTCTAGCTTTTAAATAATATTATTTGATTTGCAGGTATATTATAAATTAACATGGATAACATCTATTCCTGTTCCCAAGTCTATATAAACAAATGTGTAAGGGTAAAGAAATAAGGATAATTTGCTTCTTAATTCATGATCCTACCTGTGGAATTTTTATATGACCATTAATTTCTGTAACTGGATTCTACAGTGGAAGTAAAAACAAGAGAGAAGTACACCTTTATAATCTCCATAGTTCTACAAAATTTGCTTGTTTCTATGGTTTAAGAAAATAAGTTCTAAATACTTTAACAGTTATTTGAGTTACTAAGTATTCTTTTTAGTTTCATATTTGAACTAAAACCCCAACTGATACAGCCACAACTCTGCTGGATTTGGTCAGCACAAGCTGATGAAAAATGTTTCAGATGAGATGACACATAATCCTGTAATTTGCTGGGAGAAAATTTTAAGACAACCTCTGACCTTGAATGACATCTGAAATTTGGAGAGATGGCATTCAAAACATTAGAAAAGACACTACAGAGCTGTTATTTCTACCCACAGAATTCTAAAATACTGCTTATAGTAAAAAATAAGTAAATGAATACATCCAATGTTTTGTTTGGTTGCTGACTTCAAAACACTTATTTATATACGTTCAAGTTTTTGAGGACATCACTATTACTATGTTTGACATGATAGAAAAACAAAGAAAAAGATTTATGACTTCTTATACAATAGAGTTTCTGGCCAGACATATACTTTTTTTTTTAAACCCACATTTTTCTTTGTCTCTGAGTCTTTCTATTTCTTCTGCCAATGTTAGAATAATTGAACTGCAATGAAGATAGCAGCCTAGAAACCTGAGAATGCTTGTCACTAGTCTGAAATTTTGCAGTATCCCTACAGTTCATTGAATTAATATTTTTATTTCAGAACATTTCTGAGACTCTGTCCCCTCGTATATAAACTCAATTTGTAATAAATGCCTGGAAGACTTGGAATGTTCTTGTGAGCTGAACAACTCTACAAAAATTACTTTTCCACATCTTTTAGTTTTCTGACCCTCTTTCTAGCATATCATATTTATTTTATATGGCAGAACCAAATCTAAGATTTTTTGTCATGTGCCTCGTTGTCAGAGCCTGGCAAAATAATCTGCTTAAATTTTTTCTGTCATTTATGTTCTCTATATTTAAAAGTGTATGTATTTACCACAGAGTACTTTGTTCATTGTCAATATTTATTCAAAACAGAAAAACATACTTTGAAGTGAACTGAAATCCATCACAGCTTCTCCTCAGCTGTTAAGTAAGCTGTATTCTTCAGGAAAATGCTTGACCAAGCCAGCTAAAGAATACTACAGAAGTAAGTAAGAAGTCTACATGTTTTTGTTACATAGTTAATGTCATAATGCCAGTAAAAAATTCGCAAGTATCAAAAAAAAAAAAAAAAGGCAAAAAAAAGTAATAATTTTTACTGATAAAAATTCATTCTGATTTAGACTTTTGTCTGCTTTATATTTTGCAATAATGAATGCACAGTTATTAATGAGATAAAGCTCTCATGAATTACCAATTAAAGTTTCTTTGAGATTAGTACATTTCCACAAAACACTTCCTATAATTCAATATTTTTATATAGGAAAATTGTTTTCTAAAATTTCTCTGGCAAACTCTGGAATAGTTATTTGTTGTCTGGCTAGACCAGACAAGCTTCTTAAAGGAGAGATTAAAACAATTCTCAGATTTTGAGAAGATTTAAGGAAGATCTAGATTGTGTGGAAAGAGAGTGTTTTTCTGCTTAGTCATCTAAATTGTCTATGACAATCTTACAGTATCAGAATTTTATTTGCCATCATGATATTTTGACATATATATGTCCTGAAATATACAAGAATGTACTGCAAAACAGGTCAGGAAATTGCAGGGAAGTAGTGTTGAGAGTAGAAATAGAAATTGTTTAGTTCACTGAGACACCCATTCCCCAAAGACAGATATTCTAAAATGAGTTTTAATTATTCATTCTAAAGTAGCCATCGAGTTCCTGAACATAGCCATGAAATATTCAAAACTTGGTATCAGGAATGACAAATGAAAGTCTTGTACTGTACTTTCAAAAATGCATGTCTAACTTCACAGTTGTTTCTCACTAGTCATTCTGAGCTATGTCAGCTATAATGGAATTATAAGAGGATCTTTAAGTCCTAACAATTTAAATATGAACTTACTAGTTCAATTTCTACCTGAAAGTGATTCTCTTTTATGCACAGAAGACAGTAAATATATATGTGCTATTCTGAGCATATATAATTTAACTTCTTTGTCTGGTACATTGCAATATCAGCCTACTTTCTGCTTTCTGTCTAATCACAAGAGTTAAGATATTTAATTATTTTTGATTTAAGCACAGAAACTAAAAAATCTTTTCATCTTAATTTTTGTGAAATTATAAAACAGGAAGAAGCAATACCTCAAGAAAGTCCTTGCCCCTGGTATTAAGAAAAAAATGGTTCAAATCTACAGGATATTTGATTTTCTGTGAAAACAAACACTCTATCTATGCAGTAATATAAAAATTAATATCTTTAATCTAGGCTGATGTTGATATGGGGAGAAGAACAGAGAGACAACACTGTGTTACAAGTTCACCCGTTCCTCTTTTACTTAGCTTCCAGAGATCTATAGACCACTAAACTAGACTGATCACTATAATTTATTGGTTCCAAGATATGAACTGAAATATTTACAGTATGTTTTTATACAACATATATATTCAAAACCAGTATATATCTCAAGTGACTTGCTGAGACACAATCACCTGCCTCTGCATGTGTTGATTAGTGGATGGAGTAAGAATTAAATGTCTCTTAATTCCTTCATTGGCCTTTATTTCATTTAGGTAAAAGATTAATGATAGTAAAATGACAGCAAAATTGAATTTTTATTATTGGTGTGGGTAGGTGATGCCAGAATATTNATAGTACCTTTTTCCCCAAGACATCTGCTTCCTGTTTCTGACTTGTCCCTTGATTTTAGGGCGAACATACAATTTTGGTGCAATATTACTTTTTTTTTTTCTTTCACCGATATTTCTGATAGAGATAGAATTTTTGATGCCAAGCAATCTAGTTAATTCTACAGAAAATCTTGGTANGATATTCTAAAATGAGTTTTAATTATTCATTCTAAAGTAGCCATCGAGTTCCTGAACATAGCCATGAAATATTCAAAACTTGGTATCAGGAATGACAAATGAAAGTCTTGTACTGTACTTTCAAAAATGCATGTCTAACTTCACAGTTGTTTCTCACTAGTCATTCTGAGCTATGTCAGCTATAATGGAATTATAAGAGGATCTTTAAGTCCTAACAATTTAAATATGAACTTACTAGTTCAATTTCTACCTGAAAGTGATTCTCTTTTATGCACAGAAGACAGTAAATATATATGTGCTATTCTGAGCATATATAATTTAACTTCTTTGTCTGGTACATTGCAATATCAGCCTACTTTCTGCTTTCTGTCTAATCACAAGAGTTAAGATATTTAATTATTTTTGATTTAAGCACAGAAACTAAAAAATCTTTTCATCTTAATTTTTGTGAAATTATAAAACAGGAAGAAGCAATACCTCAAGAAAGTCCTTGCCCCTGGTATTAAGAAAAAAATGGTTCAAATCTACAGGATATTTGATTTTCTGTGAAAACAAACACTCTATCTATGCAGTAATATAAAAATTAATATCTTTAATCTAGGCTGATGTTGATATGGGGAGAAGAACAGAGAGACAACACTGTGTTACAAGTTCACCCGTTCCTCTTTTACTTAGCTTCCAGAGATCTATAGACCACTAAACTAGACTGATCACTATAATTTATTGGTTCCAAGATATGAACTGAAATATTTACAGTATGTTTTTATACAACATATATATTCAAAACCAGTATATATCTCAAGTGACTTGCTGAGACACAATCACCTGCCTCTGCATGTGTTGATTAGTGGATGGAGTAAGAATTAAATGTCTCTTAATTCCTTCATTGGCCTTTATTTCATTTAGGTAAAAGATTAATGATAGTAAAATGACAGCAAAATTGAATTTTTATTATTGGTGTGGGTAGGTGATGCCAGAATATTTAAGGAAAAGGTATTCTTAATAATACAAATTATTAAATGGAAGAGATTCCATGACTTTGCATTCCAGTAGTGACTTTCAAGCATATTTTAGAGTATAGGCAAGAAAGCATGCACAAAACATAATGGATGTCTGCTGTGTCTCATAAATTTATTATTAAGTTAAAGTAATTGAAAAGGTAGCCAATACTTATAATGTGAAAGGATTTGTTATGTAGAAATATATCATCATGTTGACTTCCAGATATCACTCTATTGAGCTGAAGATTTAATACATTGCTACCAAAATATTTTTTTTATATTAGTATTTAATATTGTTTCACTTGATAGGGAGAATATTTTTTAGGAAAATACTCAATGGAATACAAGCTTGTATTATACATAGCTATCACTAATATATCAACATTTATATGAAATGAGATAAACACCAGGTAAAAATGTTCTCTCACTTATGGAACCACTTTCTGGCACAGCATTTTCACAGGATTCATTCTTAGTTCACATGACTCCATATTGTTATAGATATCTACACAGCTATAAGTTTTCACTACTTTGAAGCATCCTTTTTCTGCCTATGGAAAGAAATAATTCTCTTTGTAAGCAGTTCATCAGCTCTATGTTGATATTACCAAGGCTTTTTTTTTTATTATTATTATTTTTATTTAATTTTCCATAGTACCTTTTTCCCCAAGACATCTGCTTCCTGTTTCTGACTTGTCCCTTGATTTTAGGGCGAACATACAATTTTGGTGCAATATTACTTTTTTTTTTTCTTTCACCAATATTTCTGATAGAGATAGAATTTTTGATACCAAGCATTCTAGTTAATTCTCCAGAAAATATTGGTAGCAAAAATTATGTAATTTATTTTTTATGGTTTTGTATCAGAGAAAAAGTTGCCAGTTATATTTGTGAGTTACAGAACATCATAAACAGTTTGGTCAATATAATAATAAAAAAATATTGGAAATTTAAAAAAAAGTTATAATATTAAATGAGATTAATTTGAATGAAAAACTTCTCAGCTTTATTTATACTCAGAAGCTTCTTATCTTTCAAATCTTCAAGCTTTTTCTGGTGCTCTGCAATAAGTACATTGCAAAAACTCAGGAAATATTTTACTGAAGCAAGTCCTTTCCTTCTGCTCATTAGATGTTATCACAATATTTGTTGGATATGCAAGGTAGATTACCTCATGCAAATTTATGTATGTGCGTATATGAGTTCTGGACTGCTCAAACTCATGCAATGGTTAATTAATCCATGTGCCAGCCATTCATTCTATAACAGATTGTGTCTCATCTTGAGATGTCTCTCTATAGACAGTAGAGAGAACTTGCATGAATGTCATAAACTAAACATTTGATTTTAGATAGCTGTATTTGCTAAGATAAATACAATACTTGCTGCCTTGAGAAGATATAGCTATTACATTCAAACCCCAATAGAAAAATTGTCATTAACTGAGCATCAACTATTTGTTGCCATTCAGCCTGTCAAAACCCATTTCTTGAGTAACATCTATACTTTTTGTTATCAGATTGAACATTTAAATCTCCTTGGGTTTTAAGAGATTCTAGACTGCCTTTAATGCTGGGCATTTACAGAATATTGATGTGTGAAAATTGCTGCCTGAAACTCTTTCATCAGCATTAATCTTCCTTAAGATTAAGCTCTTCCTTTGCAGAACATTTGGCCCAAGATGAATGCAGTAAGACAATTCTGTATTTTCCACAGAACTGTAGAAAAATCTAGTCTGCTAGGCACCTCTCAAGGTCATCTAGTCAATACTTCACTCTAGCCAGGCCTAACTCTAAATCAATCACCACATACATAAGCATTTCATATTCTCAATTTACTATGGATGCTCTGGCTCACAGTGGAATACTTTAAAGATAAAGCAAAGCTAAACCAAAGCTTTTTGAATTTATACATTTTACATTTATTACAAAGTAGTTAGGTTGCTATGCATAAACAGGGCCTACCAGATGTGAGATGGGCTGTTTCAGTAAATTTCAGTTCTTAAAGAAAATTCCTGCTGACCTTCTTCCTTCAGTTGAACTGTCTTTCTCATGGTCTACTTTGTTGGTAAAGTCTGCCATTGAAGGTAGTCTGTCACACTGTCCTACATTCCTAGTAGCTCTTCTTTCACTGAGGTTATTTAACCTTCCACTAGACCAAGTCCTGGAGGTAACCAGTAGCTACTTGTCATAGAGTAACTAAGGGTCAATGTCTTTTCTAATACTAACCATATTTTCTTAACAGAAAATGACTATACTATTTTCATGACTCCTGGATGACTTTATTCATTTTACCAGACTTAACTTATTTTTACTACAAAGTGGAAATCCTAACCTGTACTGAAAATTACTGTCATAAAGAACAGTTCATAAACCAAAAAAGAACTCATGGTCTGACATGTATACCCCAGATCATAAAGACACTGTTTTCATGTTGGTAACAGAAATCAAACATTGGAAAGTTTTAAGCGTTTACTTGAATTAGATCTCTTGAACAGAACCTATGGATTAAAAACAGTATTCCAAAATGGTCTCTAAAAATTTTTGGCTTTTATTTTGTTTTGAAGATTAATTTTGCTCAAAGATTTCTGACATTGCACCTTTCAGAATCTGAAAATACTCTACTCTTTAATATTTATTTCCTGCAAAAATTTTCTGGAGTAAATTATTTTTAAAATACTGATTTTTTTTTATTTTACAGATGGAAAAGTTAGAGGTAGAAAACACTTGCAAAAACACAGCATGAAAAATCCTGATAGTAGGCACCACTGAAATACATTTACTTAAATTAGGAAATAATTGTTTTCCTTGTAAATGAAATCACATAGATTATTTAAGATAATAAATTAACTCTTGTAGACCTCTAGCTACCAATTTTACCTGTGACATTATAGTGTTTAAAGTGTTAGCAATACAGCAGTAGCTTTTGCTAGAGAAGTAGTTGTCCTGGTTACAGCTGGAACAGAACTAATTTTGTTTAGTAATTTTACTTTTTAGCTAAGGCACTTCTAAGTAACTGCACCTTCAGAAGTTAATGGCATAATTTTTCAGACTGTGTCTGACTCAAGTAGTGATAATGCTTATAGTTACTACTGAGAATTGCTGTGCAGAAAGACTTTTGCTTGTACTTGCTCCTATAGAAACCTAGATCACTGATAAATCTTGTGTACCACAATGGGCGTGCAGAAAGCAAAAGGCTACACATGGGGAGAGGAGTGGACAGTACAGGTGAGCCTAAATTGACCAGTGAGGTATCATATTTAGTATAAAGCTGAGGGATGTAGCTTTCTTCTTCAATGTCTGTCTGTCTGTTCTGCTGACTTTCATCCCAATCCATGCATTCTGGAATCCACTTCCCAAATCCAGCTCCTGAAGCTACTGCAGAGTTCAGTCCAGGATTTCACCAGTAATGCTGCTCTGCAGCATTAGGTGATGTAATTGCCATTAGTGGGGTTGGGTTTGCTAGCTGTTTGTATATATTTGTATATATTCCATTTTATTGTTATCATTTTCATTAATTCTGTTCTAGTTTTCTTTTCCAATCCGTAAGTCTCTATTACTTATTCTCTTTCTCTTCCTCTTGTGCGAGGGGAGAGGGGTTAATAGAGAGCATCTATTCATCTATTCTCCAGCCTAGACCTAATATTTTGCAGTAGTTTTCAACGGTATAGAATATTCAGTGTGCTAACATTTGATACCTCTCTCATATTTATGGTATATATTTTTTTTACTCACAGCATATTTATATAGCCTTTTCAAAAGATCAAAAGCCATTCCCACAGTGGCCTCCTTAGGGCTCCTTAGATGGTAGAAATCAGCATAGTTACTAATTATTGTGCAAGTGCAATAGTTTCTACCAGATCAGAATCTATTGCCTTTTGTCTTAAAAATGGGTGCTAAGACACATTTCAGAGAGAATCAGAGACTATTTATTCTAAATGCTTGATAAGCTCTGTTTAAAAGATCACTTTTTTTATTCCTTACATGTAAAATACACTAATAGTCTCACAATTACATAAAAATGTAGATAGTTATGTTTTCTACTTAATTAACCAGTCAGCCTTTAGGTAGGTACTCCGGATGCTGTTATGTAGAATTTTATATAGAATTTGTTATATAGAATTTTTATACAGCAATGGAGTTTCCTTCAGACTATGGTCCTGAATCTGCTAAAGAGTAAGACTGTATAAGTAAAGCCCTCTATCAAGAAACATGAATGATGATTAGTTCAAGTTTTTTGAATATTCCTACTTGAGTGATTAATTTTTTTAAAAATACCTCCTTCTTTGTCAAGATATTAGACTTATTCTGTATTTTCTGTAATGCAAACTAGTTTTTAAATATACCAGTATTTCTGATTAATCTTAATAGACATTTAGAGGTTTTTAAAAGCTATTATAATTTTGCTTTGCCATTAACATTAGAAAGATTTGAAAGGATAAATAATTTCCCTGAAATAAAGTTTATCAGGAGTGAGATTTGCTGTTGATTACAACAGAAGCTGGATAGAGACCAACGTTCTGATTCAAACCACTTTATATTAAATTTATTGCTGAGAATTTAGCAAACCAAATCAGCCTTTATTGAAATAGTTTTCCCTGAAAGGTGCTCATCCATCCGTTAATTACCATTTATGTAGATATAGGGAAGTCACTCATGGACATACAGAGTAAGTTTTTGATCATGTCTGTTACTGCATCATTGCATTATAAATATGTGCAGCTCAAGTCTAATAAGATTATTCAGCTTTTTTTTATGTCATAATGTATTCAAAACATTCAGTTATCTCACTAGAATTCAGATAGTTTTATATAAGAAGGTATTATGAAGTAGTGATAAACTTGTATATTTCTGAATTTTTGTTTGTTTGTTTTTTCTGATTCCACAGAAACATGTTTGTTTATGAAGGAAAGGATTACAGAAGGGAAATTAAAGAGTGAAAGGATTATCTTAGTTTGTTTAAATCTCCTGATACACAGAATTATAATTTGTATATTATGACATAACATATGGGATTCATTTGAAATCATACTGACGTTTCTGTATTTAAAGGAGTCACTCTTAACCTTTCTTAAAATATATATTTTACATTATGCTTTGGTATTTGCTGAAATGTCAAAGATTTTTTACTTTGTTCACATGTGGTCTCTTACAATGTTCTATTTCAACTTAGAGTTCAATTTTTCATGTCTATCCTACTTCTGCCTGTGCAAATTTGCACAGGAGTAGTGAAAACAAGTTTTTTGTGTATTATGTATATGACACTTGCTAATCAGTTTCCTTTAACCATTGCTTCTCTTGCTGGTGTTGAAGAGTAGCAGAAGTATTAATTTTTTAAATATCAATCAATATAAACTATACTTGTATGGTCCTCAAAATAAAGGAATCACAAGAAGATGAGACAGGAATGATTTAATGCCAACAAAGATGAAACCACCTCCTGACTAGAAGGGGGAAGTGGGATTGACTGCAGGTAACCTAAATTAGCCTAAGATTAATTAACATGATAAAAATCACACTCCTGGGAAGAGTTCCTACATGCTAATGTCAGAATGCCTTTGTATAATGAACTAGCCACTAATCCAATCGTGTGCAGAAGGACATTAGTTTTATAACTGAAAAGTGACCAAGGAACAAGTATTATACAACTTGTCCCTTGTTGTAGGCTGTATAAAACCCTACAGCCCCTCTGAAGAGGTGTGCTAGCTTTGCCAACTCTCTCCTGGCACCCCTTTTGCTACAGAACTGCATTAAAAGTCAGAGGTAGATCTCAACTTATTGGCTCTTGTGCATGGACCTAAACCCTGACTGGGGAAAACACCTGTCTATATAACCATGTTTCTGTATCTGAACAGATTGTCCTCATCTCATCATTAAAGTACAGATTTATCTGACATAATGCCACTGTTTGTTTTCATAAACTGTAAATTTAGGGTTTTTTTTTAGTGGGGCACAAATGTTCATTCTGATTCCTGGATAAAAGAGCCTTGGCAAAATCATGTAAGACTTCATTATTTTGCTTCAGGATCTAACAATGGCTATCTTTATGCTCAGTTAAAGCTTTGCAGAGTGGAAAGAGAACTTTCAGACAATCTTGTTTCATTGACTACACCACAGACAATAAGAACTGTAAATGGGTCACTCAGCAAGCTCTCTAGGGAGCTCAGCAAATCCCCAGGCCTGTCAGTATTCATGAAGTGTTTGGACAATGTTCATAGACATATGGTTTAACTTTCAGGATTCTCCGTATGGAAACAAGAGTTGGACTGGATGTTCCTCATGGTTCCCTTCCAGCTCAGGATATTACAGAATTCTGTGATGTTTAGCTTGACCTTACCATTGTCGTAAAGTGACATATTTACTTACATTTGACTTTTCTTATATGTGTCTTCTCCAGTCAATTTTTATACCTGACAAGCTTGTCTTAGTCTTGTGAAGTGTTTTTTTAAGATCTAGATTTTTTTTACCATGGAGAGTATTACATCTTTTATTGCATTGCATTGCAGTTCCTGTTATTTTTTTACAGACACAGAAAGTCCATGAGGGGAACTTTTCTTTCATTCATTGCTTACTTGTGGGGATCTGAACACACAATAATTCAGTGTAAAAAAACAAATGACCAAAATTAGCTGTTGTTTTTTCTTTTTGTGTCTGTAAACATACCCAAACATTTACATTTACTTGAATCATACAATGAACTTTCAAATGTCAACTGCAAAGGACCTAGAACATTCTAGATACTTCCTAGACTGTTTTGTTTATAGAGAATACATTGTCACTTATTCTAAGGAAAAAAGCTGTTAATTGATTCAGGTAAACTCTTAAACTATCTGCACGGAACAACTCCAGTGGTCACTCAGGAAATCTGTGTATCTTGGGTATATTATGTTTCCCTTAATTGCACTCTTGGTGCTTCAATACAGCTAGCAGTGCTGAGAATCAAAGCCAAGACTCCTAGAATGAAATAGGTATTAAAAATATTTTCCTTCATTTTTGGATTGAGGCTTTAGTTATCTTTTCCTGTTGTCATACGTTCACCTATGCATATTTGATCAAAGAAAGTTGGATCATGATCACATTGAAATAAAAATACATTTTATCCCCCATTAAATCAACAGTCTGACTGAAGCCAATGTCTGTCATATCCGTTCATTACCATTACTTTCATGACTGCTTATTCTTTCATTTACCTTTCAAACTCTTTTATTTTAATTAAATTACCTCCCTCTGATGCTATTTGCTCTCATTCACAGTGTTAAATCATATTAATCCTTTTGCACTCAGCTTCATATCATCCTATTCCAGAAACTGCCTTTCTCAGATTATTCAGGGCCTCTAATTTTTTGTGAATGTTGTGCCATCAAACTCAAATGGCAGTGAAAGTATGCTGAGTATGGTTGCTGCTTAGCTGTCAAGGCATTCATTTCTGTAGAGAACCAGTCTAGACAGCTATGCAGTTTTAAATAATTTTCTATCAAGAGATTATTATAATATACATGATGTATTTAAAAATAGAAGAAATTTTGATTTTCTGCTTGTTGCAAATACCTATCCCTGATGAATTTTAACAGATTTGTTGGTACTTTTTTTCCATAAGTCAAACAGTTATTCAAAAAAACCCTGTTTGTGACTTTTGGACTAACATTACACTTTTATTTTCTGTGTTCCAGTAATTTTTACTGTTATCTAAAATACTACTTTATCTTTCATTTTCTACAAATCAATTGCTCTTTCATTTTCCTCCTGCAAAGCAGTTCTTTGTAACTTATGAACTGAAACTTACGAACAGTTATGAAAGACTTTTGTAGCAAATTCTACAGAAATTAAATAAAAATAAATTAATACATAGCTCCAAAGCCCATACTTAAGACCTGAAATATTAGAAGTACATCTGGTCTCTTGTCTCTGATGTATTCTATTCATAAAGAAAAACAATGAACAGCAACAAAATTGATTTTCAGTCATTAGAGTGATAGAATACATTGGTTGGAAGGGATCTCTAGAAGTCATCTAGTCCTATCATCATGCAGGGACATAGTTAAGTAGATCAGGTTGCTCAGAGACCCATCAAGCCTGACCACCATTATCCCCATTGTGCTGCTATTACCAGAGACACTAAACTGGGGATTGTCAGACATATTTTTTTTTCCTCCAGTGCTGACATTACATGATTTTCTGAATACAGTGAACCTCTTTGTGAGTATAGGGTGGAGAGGGTAAACAGACATTCTGTCGCTGTCTTGCTTCCCAGTTCCTTCTCTCTTCTTCTCCTGTATGTTTGAACTCTAGGAACATGTAGCAATCAGTAGGAAGGTTGTTACTTTGTTAAGCTTTCTTTCTCATGTACTCCAGTTTTTCTGTCATTGTCAATTTAAACATGCAGTTTTTCTTCATGGTGATTTGATTTCTTTATGCCAGCAATTTAAGTACCTTACAGTTAGGAGACAAAAAAGTCATTTGGGATCAGAACCTAACAGTTGAAAGAAACAAGCAGTAGGCTAGCAGATTAGTTTGCTATCTGGTCTGTGGAAAGACGTAACTGAGCTTTGTCCTTCTAACTTAATGGAGAAGAAACTAAGCCTGGCTAGTGAGAACTGAGGGCACTGAAAGGAAATTCCTGCTTACAGAAATAGCTGTCAGATATCTAAACAGTTAAAAAGTGTAATTAGTGGATCTGTACTTAACTAAACAGAAAAATTTGTTCTGTCTTCATTTCTCTACAACTACCTGAAGGGAAACAGAAGCAAGGTGGGTGTTGATCTCTTCTCTCAAATAACAAGAAATAGGAGAAGAGGAACCAGCCTCACGTTGCACCAGAGAAGGTTTTGATTGGATATTAGAGAAAATGTCTTCACTGAAAGGTTTGTCATGCACAGGAACATGTGGTAGTAGCCAACTGCCTGCTTAGAGCAAGGGACAACTTTGGAGTTACACCAAATTTCAAAGTTAATGTTGTTCAGGACCACATACAGCCAACTGTTAATGTCTTCATGAATAGACGTTCCACAAACTCACTGAGCAACTTGTTTGATTACCCTCATGGTGAAGAAATTGTTTCTAACATTTATTTGGAATTTGCCTTCTTCCAACTTGTAGCCATTGCTCATGATCTTTTTCTATGAAATTACAAGAAGAATCTGGATCTATCATCCTATTTGGCAGTCAAAAGGTACTTTGTCATAATTCTGCAGTCACTCTTGATGTGTTCAGGGTCTCAACTTGGCAGTATCATTGGTGCCATGTAGGCAATGAAGAGTAACAGCCTGAAAGACAGATAAATCTTGGCAATGCCTTTGCAAACATTTTGGATCTGAACTTCCGACAGGCAATAAATCTCCTAAAACAGATAATATGATTAACAGATTAATGTCTCCATCCACTATATTCCTGTTGATGCTAACAGGTTGATCAAGCTCTATCAGCCCTAATGCTGCCCTGAGGAGATTTGTTCCTTTTCATCTGTTGCCAGTACCCAATACCTGTTCTGTTAATACACACATTCAAGTGGGGAAGGAGCCTTCCTCCTCTTGTTGAGTTTCTGAGCATCCATCCTAAACAAGTGTTTGAGTGCAACCTCTAACTGTTCCATTCTACATGCAATATGGTTTTCAGGGCTTTTTCTCCATGATCCCCTCCAAAGAATCTTTCCACTTTCTGCTTGCTCTCTCTTATTTTCTCATTTGTTCTCTTGCTTACCCTCATTGCTCCTTCACCCAATGGCTCTATGCCTAGACAGATGCACCTTCCTTTCTGGAGTTCCATCTGGGTTCCCAGGGGTGGTTACTCCAGCTGGTACTTAAGGGTGTTCTCTGTGACACATTGTCACTTTCACATGGTGAGAGGGAGACCAGAAGCCCCATGATTCCAAAGGCCCCATGAACTCTCAGACAGAACTTTTGGACCCCTTCACATCCCCTCTCACACTTATTGGCAAATCTGTGTACTATTTTATTGCTGCTGCTGCTCAGTGAGAGGTGTACAGGCACACCCATCACTGTTTCTGGGTAGTTTGTATGCCCACAGTCAAAAAACAGTTTAATTCTGTCAGAGATATATGTGGATTTTAATAAGGAAAAAGCAGAGGTGCATCTTCCTTTCCTGTCTTTGACAAATACAAATTAATGTTTCTCGGTTGCTGAGACAGAAATGTGTTAGTCGTTTCAATCTTTTAAATTTTCAGTACTTTGAAAGTAATAATCTCAGTTTTGCTCTGATGCCAGGTCCTGAAAACTTCATGATTCTGTTAAATAAAAGTGTATAGGTCAACAAGACAATGTGGCTGAGGTCCTATCTTGATTATCTTAATTCCTCATTATCTTGATCTTAATTCCTCCAGAATTAACTCAATATTAGGCATTTACACTTCCCAAGCAATTCTTGCATTAATCCAAAAAAAAAAAAAAA
>VWZY01005836.1:117148-131516 GCA_013399075.1 Chloroceryle aenea
CTTTGAACTTCCCCCAGCAACGTTGTGATTAAACCAAAAAAAAAAAAAAAAAAAAAATTACTATTGACCTAATTCTTGCAGCCACAGTGTGGCACAATTCCTTCTGCACTTACATTTTATATTTCATTTACACATTAGGCAATTATTTTCCTCTATATATACCTATATATGTGTAGAGTTTGTTAGGATTTTCCATCACATAGTTGCACTTCCCACATTTTTCTAGATCTTTAACATTTAATCTATATTAATATTGTATTTAAAATGTCCTAATTGGGGTGAAGGTCTCTCCTGTGCTAAGATCCACACAGCAGCAAGAGAGAAATAGCATGTCAAAGATCAGTTCTTATCACTTTGAACATTTTCCCTAGTCACACTCTGTTGACAGATCTCAGTGATGAGAAGATCACACAACAGGCAAATGCTACATGGTTCCCTTCTGAGACTGCACTAACTTCACTCAGAGCGCAGTGACACTTTACTAGGAAAAAAACTCTGGTGTATATGAGCAGCAGATTCAATAAACCGGTTTCATTCTTTACCTAAAATCACTACTTTTAATAATCACCGGTTTAGTACATGGAGACAAAGGCAGAAATCCTCACATCTCTCTGCAGCGATATATTAACTTAAAAATTCTAAAGGATGTCTCAATTTGAACTCAAGATCAGAAATAAGCAAAATTGGGTTCATTATCAAATACATACAGAAATATTTATATATATATCTGTATACATAAGGCCAGACACAAAGTGTGAACTCGGTAAGGTACTCATCATGTTGATAAATTTAAGCATGTTTTAAAAGTGCTTGTGAAAAGCGTGTATTTCAATTCACTCTGCAATAAAGCCATTTTAAAATAGAAAGTCAGACAACTGCATGTTCTCATGATGGTCTAGCCTTTTTGCTCAAAGTTCTGATTTAAGTATATTTTTTATAACTTTTTGAAAAAACATTATGCAGTATTCATCATTGTCAGAAGGTATATTGGAAATGCTGCAGCTTTTAAATAAGTGTCAAGATTTTCTTTACATATTTTGACTGATCTCTGGTGGGTTTTTTGGGGGGATTTTGCAAGTAATTGTTTTGCTGCCTGAAGTATGTTTTATTATTATAAGACAAGACTACGTATCTGATTTAAGTTAAGACAGATGCTGTTTGCATCTCCAAAATCAGTGTTAAAAGTATTTCAGTAGTTTGTTCTGCTGGACAGGGAAACAGTCCAGTGTAAATAATATTTTCTCATAATTAAGTGCCAAAACCAGTCTTAAACTCAGAATATATATATTTTCAAAATCAGCAGAACTAATGGAGGAACCTCTTGATACTAATAGAAAATGTATGAATTTGCATGGACCACTGCTAACTTTTACCTGCACCACTGGTTTCCAAAACATCAGAAGAATTCCTTGTCATCGTGTAATGTAAAATGATAAAAATACCAATAATAGAAAGTAAAAATGTATAGCTGTAAGATGTTGCTTCAAGTTTCAGACTTCTTTGTCTTACAACCAAGCACACAAATCAGTACAAACTAGTTTTTCTCAAGACTTCACGAGTATTTTGATCATTTTTCTTTCGTTTCTGTTTTGTTGGTCTGCTCCTGGTAGACATGAGTGATGTTTTGCCTTCTTGAATAAATACAGCAGTAACTGGTTTCTAACAGCTACTTTTAGGGTCTACTGTATCAATATAATAAAGATTTTTGTTATATTCAGTGGCTGGAATAGTGTTACCTGTCTGAATTTTTTTTCCCCTCAAGGTTTATCAAAGTATTATTCACTATGGCATAGTAGGGAGTAATGTGGAGGCTATGCCACAATCACTGTTGGGTGCAGTTCTGAGCCATATACTTATAACACAACATGTTTGAAATTTTGCATGCATTTGTTTAGGAAGAAAATATTTGTCTAACGCTGTGATCTGTGGTAGAAAATTACTATGATTTCCAGACCACACTGTTTTTAAAAATACTATTATTAAAATTTCCTATTTTTGAGAGTTATCTTTTCACAATAAATGATGCAGTACAGCACTCTTGTCTCAGATCTACATGATATATCTGTCTGCAATCTGTCAACTGAAAAGATATACGCAAAGTAATGCATTTTTGTAAAATTCAGCTTGGTGGACACCTGGAAGCCAACCAGTTTTAAATCACCACAGCCCATCAAGCGTCTTCACTACTGTACTTGCACCACTCTGGGACACAACTATCACAGGAATGAGATGTAAAATTCTATGTAGCCAAGAGCTTCCTCAAATAAGGAAAGTACAAGGTCAAACAGCTTTCAGAGATTTTTTTTTTTTCTTTTAATGTAACCCTCAGGTTCAGATGAACAATTATTAAATGAATCTGCTAACTTACATAAAGCTACTGGCTATAAGCAGACACTTAAATAAGAAACAAGATTTTCTGTCCAACCACATTTTAAAATGTTTTTATTTTAAGCATATGTATGCAATGCTAAAGACTGATCATTTCTCTTATGATTTCCCTTTCCTTTTCTTCTTATCTTTGTAGTTAGGTATTACTATACTGAAATTTCCAGAAGTTCTTCTTAACATCATTGTACAGTGGGGAAAGGTAAAAGTCATTATATTTTAAGTGGTTGAATTACTTGAAACAGAAATCTTCCTTATTGATTTATTTTGATATCCATATAGCTTTGTACAAATGACTTGACAGGAACACATACTGTACTGATGGAGGGTTGAAAATCAAACAATTATCGCTTTGGTGATGGGTGGTGGCTGACTTAATCATTCCTTTTGGTCCGGTACTTGATGAGATTAACTACAAAACAATAAGGTCTTCAGCAAGAAACGAAGAAACGAAGGAAGAAGATAACAACCAGATCGGCCAAGCCCCAGGGGATGATGTAAGTCTGCACAAGTGATAACGACTGAAAGCTGTGACGAAGAGGAGCTTCTTTACTTCATCGCTGGGACCCCTGCCCAGCACCATGAGGCACCGCGAAGGCGCAAGGGGTCGGAGGGCTCATTTCAATGCAAAGCGGGGATGGTTTATGCATATACATAGGCCTCTTGCAACACCTACTGACTATGTATAAACTAGTAGTTTAAGTAAAGGGTTTCGCCCCATGTTGGGCACGCACGTTTGTGGTGGGGCAACCCCCCCACCCCCACCTCGTGCATCCTGCGCCGAATAAACATGCCTGGTTTACAACTTTCAGGAGTGGTGGAGTCTGATTTCCGCACGTCAGTACAGTTATTCAAACGTTCATGTATAAAGTTTCCTCTTTTAGCCTAAGTCTAGAAAATAATTTATTCCATTGAATTTCTCAAAAATTATCTTTAATCTTCAGCTGTTCTCTTCTTTCCTTGACAGAACAATTTATTAGTTCTCCCTAATGGAACATTATTTAATGGATAAAAGTGTCAATTTTTGTAGGCGATTATTTTACGGCGCAACTAACTGTTGAGAAAAAGGAAGAAAGAATTATTAGAAAAGAGAAGATAGAGGGAGTGAGAGAGTGAATAAGAGAGAGATAAAGAGAAAAGATTCTCCCCACCCGTGGATCCAGCGACGTCTCACTTGATCAATCCAAGTCTTCAGTTCTTCGGTGGTGGGTGCACCCCAATCAATATTTTTCTGTCCCTTTACACCCTTGAGATATCTGGGTGGCATTCCCAGTTTCCACAGGAAGTGTTGTTGATTTGCATGAGCTCCATTAGCTAGAAGTAGTGTGGCGCTTGCCATCCACCTACCCCATGCAGAAGCACTTTAAACTAAAGAAAAGACTGAGTCCCACTTATGCAGAACTTATCTCTTCCGTTTGTTAACGCATATCTGCAAGGAGCCAAAGGAGGGGCACAGAGACATTGGGATCAATCAACACCTCTTCCTTTCAGACAGGTCTTTCCAGACCTTATCACCTCACAAGGTTTGAGGCACACCATAGCCCGTCTCTTGCAAGGGGTAGGAAAAAACGTCAAATCAAATAAAATCTAGACACGGACTGCAGCATTATCATAGTTAAATAGTGCAATAAAATGTAGTAAATGAGGAAGTCTCACAGTTTAATTTATACAATTGAAAATCTGGAGATTTCAGTGACTCTTATCCACTTTCTCTAACATAACATCAGATTTGAGATTAAAGCAAATATAAAAGGTGAATATTCAAATAACAGCTATAACCAAAGTAGTCATAGCAGATATAGTCTTATCCAGTTTTTAGAAATTTATACAAGTGAAAAGCCAAGCTTAAATTTGAAATGAATCAAAGATGCCTTTTCAAGCACAGTAATAACTCTTCTAAATCAAGTTATCAGCTCAAGCAGTTTTAGTATTTATTTCCTCACAAGCTACCGGAGTTATTTCATGTAGTTGAAAGGGCAAATGTGGGTAAAATATAGCAATTTCTCGTGTTGTTTCTGCCAGACTGTAAAAGCTCTAAACTGTCATGAAGTTACAAATAGCACCACTTAGGCTTTCTTGACAAGTACTGTAAAAAAAAAAGAAAGAAAGATAAGATTTGCTTTATGGTCACAGATATCTCTTTTAGACATCATAATATCAACGTGATTATGTAACATGAAACACACACCCAGAAATCAAATTTCTGAGCTTATTTTGATCTTAAGCACATAATACTGAGTTTTAAAAATTCATTTTTGCCTGAGTAGAACCTGAACATTTAACTATATAAAGAAAAAAGAGTAAAAGGAAACTAAAAATGGGAACTGTGTATGTACAACTTTATTTGAACCTAATGTCATTTCATAAGAAGGTGTTATTTTGATTTTTTTTCTCACTGAAATGTGAAATTTGGTTCTTTTATTTCCCTTACAATTTATTTTAATGTCATATTTTCCTTCAGCAAATAGGATAGGCTTTGCTTGCACTGTTTTCTCAACTCGGGCAGAAAGAAATCTTACTTTCATTTCAGATAGGTATGATTGCTTTGAGATTTTGGAGGCTTTTTATTTGTTTATTTATTTGTTTGCAAATTTTTGTGTTTTGTGTTGCCTTTCTTGGTTTTTTTTTGTGTTTGTTTGTTTTGTTGGTTTGTTGTTGTTGTTTATCTGCTTTTGGTTTTGTTTTTTTTTTCAGGTACATCTATTTACATTTAATATATGTACTTTTCAGAATTTTTCATTCTGTGCTTACATGAGATATGGCTGTCTGACTTCTTACTTACAGTATTTTATAAGACATTATTTCTGCCTGCATTACTACAGGCACACTTCATTTACCTTAAAGGGGTGTCTCAAGCATAAAATCATTAGAAATGTTAATCTCAACACTGTCTTACTGGCAATTCTCATTATCCAATTTTCTCTACTGACATCATCACTATTTTAGTAGAGGTTTGGTAAAGAGAAAACTCTGCTAACTTAAATAGATATCAGTATACAATTCCTAAACCTGTTAGCCTGTAGTATAGGTAATACTCTGTGAGTGTCAAGAAATAATAAATTTATGGAAAGTAAATGATCATTAAAAGCTCTTTGAGACCATTAGATTTTTTGTAAGACAAAACTAACACATGGTATCCAGAATTTTCTCCTGTGTAATACATTCCAGTTTTCTCCTGTGTAATACATTCCAGTGTGTAAAATGAATGTAGAAGCAACTTTCAAAAGTAAGAAATTATGAGTTCTAAAGATAGTTTAGCTTATAAGCAATTTTCAGATGCAGGGTGTACTATAAATTAAACTACATTAACTTTAAATTAAACTATTGCACCTTATCCATTAAGTTTATATCAAATTATAAGAAGAATATATAAATTTGGAAATAAAATTATACATTAAATTAATATTTCATTTTATTGAGCTTTCTTCAAGAAAATCCTGAAATTATACACGGTTTGGGGTATTTAGTTTTGTCTATTTTGTAGGGAATATTTACAAATTATTTATTGAAATTGTATTGATTGTTTTGAATGTCAAATATAGAGTATCTGTAAAATATCAAGCAAACTTTTGAAAACCTTTTTCTGTAAATAGCCTAACCAATGCTCAGTGTTGTGAAAACCATTAAAGGTATGTGTGCAATATTTGAAAATGTCTGAATTCTTCTCCAGAGTGGTATCATTGAAAGGACTGTGTTACTTTAAAATTGAATTAAAAATGCAGTTTATGTAAAGCATTCTGTTTAGTGAATATGTGTCTGCTTTTACACAGTAATCACCAATCAGCAATAAGGCATCTGATTTTTCTGTGAAAATAAATTGTTAATCTGTTGCTGGTTTTACACATTCATGTTCTACATATTTTGTTGAAGCTATGAAAATTTTCTGATAGAAATTCCCTCCATGATAATACTGTTACAGAATGTATTGTCTCAAAACGAAGTGACATAGACTAGCATAGTTTACTCACAGTCTGAATGTTGAATAATGAAATATTTTGCTATGAACAACCATTAAATTTTTCAATGTATTTCAAGTGTGGTTCTGTTGCACTGGTGATGATCAAATTTTGAAAAGAACAAAAATACAGAAAAATGGAACAATATAAGAACTGAAAACTCTTTACCTAAACTTTGGTAAATGTTGTCTTTATATGTGGAACATATTAGCTTTTTTTTTCAGCAAGAGTGTCCCCAGGTAGCTACTATCCTTCTTAATTTCTGATGATTTTTTTTTTCCTGGCAAAAAATGCACATAACATTCTTATTTATGGATCAATATAAAATGCTGAGAAGCTGATGATTTGGTTTTTTTTCACTGTGGCTCTCTCCCATTGAGCAAGTAATGTGAACTACAGGGCAAGAAAGTGAAGGTAACAGACTGGGTTTTCAGAGTGGCTTTGTAGCAGGCCCAACCATCAAGAAGATACCTTCAGAAGAGAGATTCACCATATACTTTGGACAAAAAAAAAACAGGAGAAGCAACTTTTCTCCCACACTCTGCCTGTCTTCCAGAACACATTTTTTTCTGGATTTCCCTTGAAGCTGTGTTCTTTTCATTTCATCTCTTAACGCATTTTTATTTCTTTTATTTTAATAGTTTATATTCTGTAAATGCACCTCTTCTTTTCAGGTTCCTCCTAGGTCCTTTGTTTAATCATGCTTTTTTTTCTCCTCTACCCTCTCATTTTTATTGTTTCCTTAATACTTTCTTGTCTTTCTCCACTCTCTGCTTCCTCTGGTATTACATACACTGATATTCTTTTGCAGTGTTGCTATCTCAGTTTCACCATTTGGTCTCTGTATACCCAAGACTCACAATACAGAAAACACAGAGAGGGCTTCTGTTCAATTACTCAGAAAACATGGAAGAAATATCTTCATGCTACACAGGTCAAAGCATACAGCTGACAATCTCTGTGCTGCCTCATGTCTTACTGATCTATTAAATGATGGTCTCTTGCAGGCTTTGACTGTCTATTCTCTCCTCAACCTGATCCAACAGTAAGCTTTTTAAAGCCTTTTAGAGGTAGCAGCTCACAACTACTTTGTCACAGTTGTAGATGATATATGTTATGAATTAATTAGAAAAGAAGAGCATGTTCTTACACAGATCAAAGTGCCCACATAACTTAATAGTTTGCATTGTCAAAGAAAACTGAAGATTGCTAGAAATAAATTTATAGTTATTTTACACTTATCATATATCTGTCATGCTGCATGGATGCATATTGCAAGCATAATGTTGGAAAGCACAGAGGATGAAATCTGACAGACACAGAAGAGTTTGACATTCAGTAGCTGTCCTTCATGTTTCAAATTTAGATACTTTCATATAACTCCAAAAAGAAGACAGGAAATTTGTAGAAATTCAGCTACTGTGTTATCAGTGCTTCTGAGATGCTCCTAAGTGTTATCACATTACAGTGAATATAAAGATATGCAAATTTCATTTTAGTGGTTAGTTCAGGAAGAACTGAGATTCTGATATGTGCTATTCAGTTACACTGAAAATCGATCTCTTTTGTGGGGCAAAGCTGTTAAATCCAGTAAAAGGATTTGCAGGATTGGTTTTCATTCTTGTTAATTATATCCCATTGGCAGCTCCTGATTGATGAAGTGATTCTTAAATGTGTATGCACATATACTGCAAGGACTGTCAGAAAAATGTTTCCTTTTTGAAAGAAAACGCTTTAAAAAACCCAAAAAACCTACCTCAAGTTTTTCTAGTTTGAATTTAAGATGTGCTTACTCTCAGAAACATCTGCAATTTGATTTGGTCTCACTAGCAATTAATATAGTTTATTGAAACTAATTTTTTTCTGGCTAATAAAGAGTTCAAAAGAGTAATGCATCAGTTATAAATAGCAAATTACTTTGTGGTTGATGTGCTTTTTGAAATCATAGGACATGAAGTTAAAGCACTTCAACTGAAAAGAGAAATACAAGCTTCTAAGCTATGAAGGGTTCTGTCTGAAATTTGAAGGTTGTATGAAATACATACCCATTGCTGCTTAAATACTAATACTTAAATACGAATTGTTCTAAAATAAGATGCGACTTAACCCAGGGACCTATAAAGTGATTATATTTGCATTCTTTTGGAAAAAAACAAACCAAACCAAACAAAACCCAGACAACAAACTCCACTCCAAAAAAAGCAAACCACAAAACCACCAGATCTTTGATATCTAAAACTGAATCCCTAAAGCTCATGGATACTCTTAACTTTACTCATATGCACTTGACTTCATGAGAGAAACTGTATAAATCATCATAGCTCATCTCAAAAATATCTCATCCTGTAGTCAAGTTTCAAACAAAACCAAGTTAAAATTTCCTAAGCACTCTGATATTATTATTAGGAACACCTTGAAATTCACTTTTAGGCCCAAAGAAGTACCACAAGCATAAATTTTGGCCCTAAATACAACATATTTTATGAAGTCTGTAATATTTTCCTGATGCTATTTTTGTTCACACAGGATCAGTCCATGCCTCTGATCCTCCTAACAGTTTTTGCTACAAGGGCTACATAGTGATTTTTAATTATGCAAGGCTAAATGTGAAAAAAAAAAAAAAAAATCCATATCCCTCCATCTTAAGAAATTATTAGAAAGTCCAAACAAACTGATATATTTGAATAAGAACACAGAAGGCAAGTCAATCATATATTCCAGGGGAAAGAAAAAAAANACTTTAAGGGAAAAAAAAAAAAAAAAAAAAAAAAAGTTCTCCAACCTATATCTACAGCTCTTCCCATTTTTTTTTTCCTTCCAGCTGAACAGACCAAGTGTTGTAATCAAGTTTTTCTCCTTAAGATTTCACCTACTCAGAATGGAAACAGTGTCAAACAATAAAGATAACACACCTCACGGTGAATACAAAGTGCCCAAAATATTATCACCGATAGAAGTATTTGAATTGAACTGCCACACAGTAATTCAGAGACATAAGCGGATTAATAAAACATTACATGGTTGTAAACATTTCACAATTATTAAACCTGTAAGATCAATTGCAATTAGTCTCACAAAGTTCACCTAGGTCTCATATCTTTGGAGCTGACGAGCATTTAGACACTGACTGTCTCTCTGCATTTTTATGAAGGAATTGGAATTCAGAAGTTTCTGTCAAATTTGTCCTAACTTAAATTAATATATTCTCTCATTCAGGAAAAGTACTGTAGACTCTCAAGATTAATTTTTTTAGTTAATATGAAAAACACATTATGTTCCATTATACCCTAGATGGGGATTTGTTCAGAGGACTCTGTTCTAATCCTTAATCAACTAACGTGAAGAAACCAGGAGGAAATTCGTACTAGATTAATTAATTTTGGATGCATTTAGTCAAAATATGTAATAGCACATACTGAAAATTAATTTTCTAAAAGTCAATCCCCATTGTTATCATGTTTAAAATAAAGAATGTACAACAGTGAGGATTTCACAGAAATAAAATTGATCATACCCTCTCTTGAAAAATACATCCCTCCCTGCAATTTTAGTAACACTAGGGGAATTCCTACTCTTCTTGTCTTGATGAATAGAGTACATTATTAAGCTTTGTGTTGGTTAATATTTCTGTCTTGCTAGACCTAGTTATTATTTCCCCTCAATTTGAGATATCAGAAATGAATTTAGTGATGCCCTTGGATATTAATTCAATTATAGGCTTAAAACAACTTAAACTAACCCTATGAATGTAAATGTTTTAGACAGAAGTTTTCATGACAAATAACACATGCATATGTACTAAGACACTGCTTTAATTTCTATGACTAGTTAATTGATTTCATTATAATATGTATTTTCTCCAGTGACATAAATGGAGTCAATCAGTGGCTACTTCTCTGTGTCCCACTTCTTCTGTCTTTGGAAAATCAAATAAGTATAAAATATACTTTGCTAAAGCAATTAAGCAGTTAGGATAATTACATTCACATAAGTAGAAGTTCTGATAAGACCATGTCCCACAGAAAACATGAGTAGAGATTGATTATTCATTTATTTCCGCAAGTACAATTTTCAGCATTATAAGAAATTGGAATTACCCTGTTTAAACCAAATCAGCCACCCTCCGGAAATGTGCTTCCCCACTCACCCCACCCTCCAATGTTTACCATAACTCAAACTGTGGTGGTCCGTAAGGATACATTTGTTTGTGATGGTTGCATAGGCTCAGAGTGGATTTGGGTGAGTCAGGTAACAATGTAATAGCCAAGGGCTATTATGAAAATGCATCCACCTAACCACAACACTGGTCAATGTCTGACTCAAGACAATTGAGTCAGAATTCAGAAAAAAATAATTTCTATATCCATTATGTAAACATGACAAGAAGTCAATTATTTTATTCCATTACCAGTGGACAGCCTCAGCCCATTGAGCAATCCTGCATAGCAGTGAGTTGCACACTAGGATATCCCCTTGACTAGGAACACCTCTCAAGGTTACTTCTTGAGACTGAGAGATTCTGTGCCATAACAGATTCTCATTAAGTGATTAATAATATGCTAAACTTTGAAATATTAGCTAAATGATATAAAGGATTGATCACACTCATACGTATATAAGCCTTTAGGCATAAATCTTTGATCACATCTGGGACCAAAACTGAATCTAACCACATCTAGAATTCTCTCTGAGAAGGAGTTTAAAAGCCAAGAGAGTCCTTGCTGAACCTCGTAACACAATAAGAGGGTCTTCTGGACAGTTTTGTCTGTCCCTGTCCTCTATGTGGTAAGTATTCAAGTGTAGCTCACCATCAAATTTTGTTAAAACACTGTCACATTTACTATGAAATTTTGTTAAATTACTGGTTTATATCAATAAATGTATTGCTGCTTCTCTTTTATGAGTGAAGTGCATCACCCCATCCATGACACCCTCCAAACAATTCTTCAAAGTGAAAAAGAAGGGAAACTTTTGCAACATTATATTGTGGAAAGTAAAATATTTATATGATTTACAATCCAACAATTACTCGCAATCATTCACAGGGCACTGATCTAGATTAAAACAAATCTGATTAATTTTCCTGTTGTATGTTACTGTGCAGTTCTGTGAATATGCATACTGGTACCAGTCTGATAGGGAGTAAGAAGTCAGCACAATCAGGAAAGGATGAAGAGACTCTTTCAGTCTTTACCACACTGTGATACACTTACATACTATTGGCTGATGTCCAAGTCATGAAACTGGGCAGGAGCGACCTATGTTCTGATCCATTATGGGCTATTCTTAAATTCCAATGTGATGTATATGACCGTGGTTAAAGGGTAACCTGAACACTTGGATAGAGTAGAAAATTATTAAAGGTACATTCCATGACCTTTTAATTTAAAGGTTTTTCTTTGAGAATGCTTCCATTTTACTGATAGTCACCTGGTACTCTTAGGTATACTAAATTTGGTGTTGTTATATTCTTTTTAACCACTGTATCTAAAACAAGAATTTTGTCCAATATACTTTTTAAAGCAATTGAGGTCACTGAGTTTTACTGGGCCTGTGTTATGAAGTGACATTTGAATTCACTACCCTATATATGGTACTTTGTGTTTCTTTAACATTAATGGAAGCAGGAATAAGTAAATCTCTGTGCTCATAGGTCAGCTTTTAGATCACCATGGAAAAGACTGGCATTAAAAAAAAAAAAAATCCTACAGATTTCTCTTAATGGTAGCCTTAGCCCATAATTTTTTTCATCCGAAAACACCCAGTGAGCAGAGCAAGACCTGCATGTACTGAGGCACTGTTTGTTTTAAACAAAATCTCAAGTGTATTTCAGAAAAATCTCTATAAAGAACAATGAAATCATATGGACTTGGTACATTTCTCACTAAAGGTAGTTTTGAATTTTTTATATTCTGTTGCCTTCAGTAGAATCACTTCCTACTTACATTGCCATGTCCAAAGCAAAAATCAATTTGCTATGTCTTCAAAAGAAAAACAGAAAAAGTCTATTTATAAGTTATTTTCCTGCCAGACTGCCAAATATTTTAATAAGGGTTGGTTTGTGGTTTGGTTGGTTGGTGTTAGTTTTGGTTTTGTTTGCTTGCTGTTTTTTTTTTTTCCCATCTTAGTTTTTATAGTATATAGTTGTGTACAGAAAGAGTAACACACACCATGTCTTTGAACTGAGAAGAAACCAGGGCAACAGCCTGACACACTGAGAAACTGTACACTTAAGAACAAATAAATGTAATTCAGGAAAACAGGATAATGATAAATACAAAATAACGCATTATAAAAAAGAAAATTAAAACACCAGTTGAGGAGTATATTTTTCTGAGTGGTTCTCAAAGCTACCAGATACCTTGTTTTGTTCCGGTCTGCTTCCAGCTTGAACTCAGTTTAACACCAAATATTTGCTCCATACTTTTAAGAAACAAGTGTTGACACACAGGAACAATGCTTGTAGAGGATCTGCAATAATTTTTTACTGTAGGGATGCAAAACGTCATGTCAGCTTAGGCTAGACATACTTAGGATTTGAAAGTTGCTAAAAGGCATCTGTATTCAAAATGATTCAGCATAAAGAAGAAGTAAGCACATCTGGTCTAGTTGCTGAAATAATTTTCAGCTCCACTGTTGATTCCTTTTGTCTGATCTATATATTTCACATATTTTTTTGTCTTGAAATCTGACATCATTGATGACATACTGCTGTAGTTTGACAAGCTTCTATGTTTATTAACTGAAAAAAGGAAGAAGCTATCCACAGCATCTCTGCTTATTCATTGGATGCACAGCATAAAACCTCAAACAAGATCTTAAACCTGAACCAGCCAGCTTTGAGACTGGAAACTATATAGCCACATTACATACATCATTGACTCAGCTAATTAGATTGCATATGGTGCCACACTAATGTATCAGGGAGTTAAACTGCTATCAGAAACAGAACTAGCCCTCCATGGAGCTAGGCTGTGACAACTGGTTCATCATGCTCTGATATTGTGAACACATGACTTTAGAAAAATACTAATGACAATGTTATGTCTGTTCTGTAAGCAAGTGCAGGTTTAACTGTATAACTGCTCACTTCTGACCATAGTTCCATCTAGTAGTCTATATGCCAATATGCAAGGACTTGCCCTATCATTAAAGGAGGTCTTTGTCTTCATGGTTGATAGGATCCTGAAGTCTCAAGCTGATGGAGGTGCTTTCCTGCACCCTTGGGTAAGGTACCTTAACAGGAAAAAATACATTAGTCCTCTGGCAGAGGTTCAGCAGTCTTGACACATTGGGCCAGCAGGCCTCATCCTTTCTTCCAGGCTATATTCTAAAGATGATTGGCATTACTACATTTTTGCAGTTTGGTGCAGTTGACTGTGTCAGGTGTTCTCTGAGAAAGCTTTCCAGATAGATGTCTTAGGAGAATTTATCAGAGTAATGCCAGGTTTCTAGATCTCCTCAGATGTGGGAAAACAAGTATCTAACTGACAAACCACTTAGGAGCTATCTGGAGCTCAGCGTGTGAGGCAAAGCGGACCTGGTGTTCTCCAGGTCATAAGCCTGCAGCCAAGAGACAAAAAGTCAGTGAAAAAAACTTCCTCCCAAGGAAACTGTTGCACACTGGGGACAGAGGTGCAAAGAAGGGGGCCGTATGGCTTCCAACTCAGCTAGCACATAGGGAGTTCCAGTAGCTCAGAGATGAAAGTAAGAACTAGAAAGTTAATGGACAAATTGGTGAAGATGCAGAAATTGGTGAAATACAGGGAAAACGGAGGTGCTACTTGAGGCTGTATTCAACTTTCAGAGTTAGTGCTATAAAGATGGTGATGTGCTGCACTGACTGGGGTGGACACCCTGGTACATGTAGTGGTAGGCAGGAAAAAGGAAAAAAACAAAACTGCACATCTTTAATAAGGGTGAGATGAAGAGTCAGGCAACTGCAGGATATCTGGAAGTCCTTAAAGTGGACATATATTTGTTTAAACTGTATTTACATAATTAGTGCAAGCTTTTTTTTTTTTTTT